>JAXQQM020065024.1:0-60972 GCA_034641835.2 Pinus albicaulis
CTAGCTATAGTTCCATCCATGAAATTTCTCTTTGACTGATTAGATTATCATTTTGTTTGAACCAAGGAGGCCTAGTTTCGATCTAGCCCTTTGCCTAAAACTATGCAAATCTTGTTGTTCAAAGTGCCCAATAACTTGAAGTACTGTGTTTAGGCGTTCCGGCATAGTAAGTTAAGTTGTTTGTCCGTCTTAAGTGTTTTCCCCAAAGTCTGATAGCCATTTCCCAAAGTTAGAGGGTCATATACTTCTATGCATGGCTTGAATGTTTATTTCTATGTATTGATTAGCTTGTAGTTAAATTTTGCATGATTAATGGTTTTCCCTACCATGTTTATGTTATCTATCGAACTAGTTATGCTTGAAACTCTTTGTTGTTCACAAACTTGATGTCCATTTACTCCATTTTTCCCAAAGATCCTTTCTACCTTGAATCAAATCGGCCCTTCAACAGCCTTGTATCACTGTCTGATAGCTTTCTTGACCTTTTCGACCCCATAGCCCAGTTGATCTGACATCTTTTTACCTATCTTATATCTTTGATCAGTTTCATCCCTCACAACTTAAAAAACCAAAACCAAAAAACTTACTTCATAACTAGCCTAAAATCAGAACAAAATAAGCAAACACACAGATATCCCTTACACATATAGAGAGAGCCCTCTCTGAGTCTAGGAAGGCTAGGTCCTTGGGCTCCAAAGCTTGGTTTTATGTTACACTGTCATTTGGCTTGCCAATCGGCCAAATCACGGGACCCTAGCACAGTATTTAAAAATCTCTATGGTATGAAAGGAAAAATCAAATTTCGTACAGGAAGAACTATTCAAATGTTCCTTTGCGTGCAAAATTCTTCAATAAACATGCCTTTGCACGCCTTTTTCTCAAAAAATAATGCAATCCTAGGAGTGGAAAAAGTCACTTTCTGAGACCACAAGGCACACTCCAAGACATTGATTCTACACTTGATTCCGCCTAAGGATAGTCGCCCAAGCCTCCTTAGGACGTCAAGGGAGCACACAATCGAATGAATGTGGCACACAATGGAATCACCCTCCTCTGTTGGGTCACTATCCACAATGTACCAATAGAGGGAAGGAGGATTTGAATTCTCCTATAAAAGGCCACCAAGAGATGAACAGCATGAGAGCACACTGTTATGCTATCCAAAATTTCCCCAAGCAATACTAGGAGTGTGTGATCCTAAGCAAAGATAGAGGGGACTCAATTGTTGGCCATCCAACAACTCCAATCCACCATAGTAGAAAGAGGGAGACTTTGTGCCAAGGCAGATTGGAAGTAAAGACATCCTTGCATCAGGACTTAGAAGCCCTAGTTCTAAGGGCCCTTGGCAAGTGGGTTATAGTTTCATCCTCATTTCATTCCAGCACTCTGTTATCACTCAAAAAATTCAAACATCAATTTGACAAGGTTACATGAGTTCGTGGGTCAAAATAGGGTTGTAGGAGTAATTTTTAAGTTTGATCAAAGGAGATGTTAATTTTTTATGGTTTGAGTTTACCCTAAGGTTTAAACCCACTCATTTTCAAACTCCTTCATGTCACATCATTCATCATTTTTTGATTCATTCATTTTCCAAATTTTTTGAACTGAAACTACCTAATTAGCCAAGAAACCACAGTTTCCTAGCACATTGCACTGTAAAAATTCACTTTTCACTATGAAACTGTTGATAGTTTCGTAGTGAAAATAGTAAAATTAACACTAGAGGAGCTATGAAAGTGTGTTTTTCTGTCTGTCTTGTCAGTTGAGTTGTTAGGTGTCAGAAAACATTGGGAAAGGGTAAGTTAGATGATTTTTAAGTCATGTAGTGATGAAATCAAGGTACATACCCACGTTTGCAGTCATCAAGGTCAGTTTAGGTAATGAATAAGTCATCATTGTTTCATGAGAAGACATCTAAACTTCAAATATTTTCCTATTTTAGTCATTCTAATTTATCATTCCTCCATGCGTAATATCTGAGCTCTGGAGAGTTATTATATTGAGCCAAACTTTTGGTTGGTTTCTTCAAACGTTTTCTTTAAATATTATCAAGCGAGCCTGCAAATTCATCAAGCAAGGTTGAACATCATCAAGCAAGGCTGACCAATTATTTGAGAAGCTATGGCAAAGAAAAGAAAATACACAAGGGTGGATAGTGTTTGAGATATGAGCCTAAAGACATGAAAGCAATCACTGAAGATCCAGCAGTAATGGAAGCCTTCAAAAATGCAGGTTGCCTAAAGTTTTGTGAGAAATTGTAGTGCTGTCATATGCAGGTATACAAGGAGTTTTCTTTGAATTTCAGTGGAACAGCCACTAAAGTGGGAATGCTAAATTTTTCCATCACACCAAAGTTTATTGTTGCTGCTACAGAAATTCCAAGAGGTCAAGAAACCTGGTTCAAAGATTTAAAGTTTAACATGGAGCAGTGTAAGGAGTTCATGAAGCCTGAGCACACTGAGATGGATCTCAACAATGTTGTTCCAAGAAGCTGCATTAAAGAAAACTATTCAAAATTGTTTCTCATCATCTAAAAGTACTTTACTTGTGAAGGTAGATATCAAAAAGTCTACTCATACCATCTAAAATTACTTCTGCACTTCACTGGTAATATTTCCCTTGACTTACCTTTTTATCTGCATAGAAGTCTGTCAAAGATGGATGATAAGGTCCAAGAAAAGTCTAAGGGGAGTGAGACATCATTATTTCATCATGACTTAATGAAATTATTGGTTTTATATGAACTTCAAAGGTTAGGCAGAGATTGGTCCTCATTCTTGTTTGTCAGTGGTTTTGAATTAGATGCTCTAACTCCTTCAAAAAATATTAAAACTAAGAAACTTCCATCACCACTAGCAGCAGAACAGAGCCAACCTTTGGTAGCAAAACCAAATGAACCTATAAGAGCAAAGCCAAGAAAGCAAACTATGAAGGAGCTAGAGAAAATTCAGAGTCTTGACACACCAAATGTCCCACTTGAAAAATAGAAATTAGAGGTGGTTAAGCCTGAAAAATAGAAACAAACTGTTAGAAATCAAGGGACCAAAAGAATGACTAGAAGCCAAACAATGGTTTTGAAAGAGAAGAGAGTGGTTGTAGAAGACAGAGCAGAAGATAAGGGGAATATAGAGGGTATTCTACATGCCATTGACATAGAGGAAACACCTATTGTTCAAGTTGAATTCATAGAGGAAGGTGGGCAGAAGTTAAAGAAGGCCAAATTTGCAAAGAAATTAGATTTTGAGAGAGAAGATGCAGGTTTCATTTTCCAAGCAAGAAATCCCATGACAAGGCATGCTAGGAAATTGATAGAGAGTAGAAAATAAGTTCAAGTACCTACTGAGACAACTCAATCACCTCAGGAGATTATTGACCTCTCATCAACCATAGCAAAGGATATAGTCAGCAAATCAAAAAAGGGAAAGGATAAGGTGAAAAAAAAATTAGAGTCTCAGCTCCTTGAAGAGAAATTGAAATTGGAAAATCAGGAGATTGTTGTCATGAAAAAAGAAGCTAGGAAACACAGTGTTGAGAAAATTAAATTTGAAAAGATGAAGGCAGTTTGGGAAGAACAGGTGGACATTGTCTCAAAAACCTTAGACAATACACAACAACTTGTCAAGTGGACAATTCCAGCAAGGTTAGAAGCCAAGCATGTTAGAAAGGTGAACACTCATCTGAAAGCCACTGATAGAAGACTTAAATACCGGGTCAAGGATCTACAGTAGCAACTTGAACTGATACATGAATAATTAGAGAAAAGGGGGCTTAAAATGACAGTGATTGAAGAACCAATAGCCCAACCAATTGTAAATGAGGAAGAAATGCCTCAAGGAGCCTAAGGTGAGTTGGTTTATGGTAAATGAAGTATGAAGACATGTTAGTTACATTTTTTTGGCACTTACAACTTTTATTTTCCAAAATCATGCAAAAACCTGCATTTCTAGCACTTTTCAGCAGTTTCATAGCGCCTCTAGGCTTGAAGGGCAGCAAAGCGCTACAAAACTACTATAGCTGTGTTTTTTACTTTTTAACCAGTTTTGGAGGGTATTAAGAGATGAAATTGGTATCAAGGATGTGTTTGATGATGATGAACCTTATGAAAAATGAAAGAGCTAAAAAATTTTAGGTTAAAGGCTTGTTTTGTAGCACTACGAAAGTGCGCTACGAAACTGCCTTACTTTCATAGTGCACTGCATTTTAGCCTTTTTAGCAGGTATTGGAGCAGTTGTTGGACAGTTGGATGTTATGGAATAATTAAAGACCATGTCAAGAAATTATTAAACACTCAAGGACCACAAATTCAATACCAGATGACAGCCAAAATATGTGAAGAAGAAGAAGACCATTTACCTAAAAAACAGGGTTTTGTTTCCTAGTTTTGAGGACGTCAGTTAAGTGGTCACAAAGTGGTGAATCCCATCATCTAAATTCGACCATGTGACAACACACTTGTCAAATATGTAATTTATTTTAGTAGATAAGGTTGTTAAAGATAATAATGAAGAGTTTGAGTTCTAGTTGAAATAGGACTATTAAGTAGGATAGGTGTCTGTTTGTCATAAATTTAATGTTTTTTTATTATGCAAGGTGTCAATAGGAAAATATTCGATGTATCTAGCCTAGAGTCAGATCATCTCATGATGTAACAAATTTATTAAATGCCATAGAGTCTAATTTTTCAAGGGTTGAAGATTTTTGGAAAAATTGCAGCTTATTGTAAGTTGACTGTTTCAGCAATACAAAGATTTATTACTTGACCAACATAAGATTTTGAAGGAATTTTTAGTGCTTACCTATTCTATCTGTACCTTTTATGTATCTCACTTTTGGTGGTTTTCATTTATATTACTCATAATTCATCCATGTGATGCTCTGACTTCCTTTATAAGTGAATTGACTGTGTATTTTCATGTTTCATGTGTGTATGTCCTATTACTAAAAAATCTGACCTGCCTCAACTTCCATGTCAAGTAAACTCACTGAATCACTAAAATTTTTGACTCCACAAGCCCAATGTCTACATGCTGATATTATTTTCAACCTACATTCATCATAACCAGTTTATTACCTAAACAGAGTTAGCCATCTATATCTTTATTCCATATCATTAACCCTTGAGAGAGCCCTCACAGATTGAGGAGGATAAGCCTCAATCACAAGATTGGTTTGAAATAGTTGCACAATATTGTCTTATTAGCAGCCTATCAGGGAGAATTTTTGTGATAACACACTCAATAATAGGGGACGTAAGAGCCACCATTTGGATTATTGAAGTTGTTTGACTCTATTTAGATATTTTTTTTATCTGTTTTAGTTTTAGTTTAGTTTTATGTTTGAATATGCATGTTATTTCTCTATCTAGTATGTTTATGTTTTAGCATGTTCCACTAACTTGCTTGACTCTATCTATTTTTTTTCCTGTGACCAATAACGTAAGAGGGAAAAACCACCCCCCTTTAGTTGGTGTGATTTTGTATATTCGTGCACCAAACACACTAACACACCCCCCACCCCATGAACCAGCACAAGGATGAATCCTTTAAAGTTGCAAGAAATAATTTTAACTTCTGGGCATCTGTACAGTAATCATAACTTCTACGTAATATATCAAATTCGAATAAGAAATAATTTGGGTCCTCATATACCTTACCATTGAAATGAGGAAGAGATGATGGTGGAATGTTATTGATTTGCACAACAATGTCTGAATCCACGATTGGAAATCCAAAGGTGGATTTCTCCTCATTTACTTGAATTCTGACTTCCCCGAAGATGGTCCGCATCCTAATTTTATCTAAATTGAACCACTCAACATAATTAGGCTTGACTATGGTTCAAACAAGCTTTGACCCATTAGTTCCATCTTCCCGGTTGGTTTTCATCCCCAAACTATTGGCTTCATAACTGTGACGCCTCCTCAATGTGATGGCTTCAGGGCTTGTTTGACTTTCAGAAGGAAAGAATGCCCTAAATATGAGAAATTTTTTTTAGATTTTATCAATGTTTCTTCGACCATTAGTTTGGCCCCCAATCTTTTTAGGCATTCATCTTAAAATAATCAAACTAAAATGTGATTGTAACTTAAAAATACGTGAAATAAAATAAATAAAATGCTATGGCAAAAAATAGACTAACACTTTAAAAACCTCAAGAAATAGAAGCACACTCATAAAAAATAAAGCAAAATTTAATTCTACTATAGGAAAAATTAGAAATTTTCTACTTCAAATTCAGAATTCCCAAAAATAGCCAAAATGCTAGTAGCCGGGTTGTAACTAAATAGACTCCTTCCACCATTCTAATTGTCAAATCTAAGGTTTAGAATCTTCTGAGTATGCGAGTATCAGAAATGCCAAGAAGGTTGTGTGAAATTTCATTAACTTTAATTTATCCTTCATTACACTTGTAGAATCAAAATAATGAAAGAAAGTAACACCTAAACAATTTCGGGACTGAATAATAAAAGAAATAATTGCAAGAATCAAATGGAAACAACTTGAATCAATAGAAAACAATTCCGTAAATGAAAGAAGAGACAAAAAAATCAGTGACTGGTATTAGTGACAATATATATATAAATAATTATATTGATAGTGAGGTGTACGTCTCTGCTATTAGTCTTCCTCGAACTAGACCAACGTTTTTAGACCGCAACATCATTCCTATATCGAAATCGAAGTTCCCGACCGAACGATATTTCATAAATTTCCAAAGGTTCTATGCTATAAATGTGACCCGTTCATAATTTAAATGTTTTCTTAATTATTCTAATCATCACTGCCATAAATGTAATGAGTGCTAATCAGAAATTGAATTGAAAGAGTTCCTCATAGAAATGTAAGATTAAAAAAAAAAAAAAAAATGAACCATTCAAAGAAGAAAGAACTCACTATTCATTCAATTCCAAAAGTAAAGACGTTGCATGAATCAAAAAGATATTTTTCATAATCGAAAGACCTATGTAAGTGTTATCTATTCTAAGATAAAGAGCATTCCTCTTCGCTATTGTCACCTATTGAATAGTTTGATTTTCTGAGTAGATGTTTCAAGCATGAGTTTCTACAAATTATATTCTTCATTTTGTTCCAACAAGAGAGTTGGAAAGTAAAGGCTATATCCTGCTATGTGCTTAATGTAGGTTTCATTTGAACTGTGATATGAATAAATCAAAAATCAATCTCAATTAAATGCATTTTGTCGTGGAAGCATAACCATTTGTTCTTAAATGAAACACACTTTCTACAAGGAAGTTTAAATAGACGGTAAGAGTAAAATGTTCTATTCTAGATAACCGCTTATGTATAAATACGAAAGATCAAATAGTTGCACGTTATGCAGAAAGAGAAATGGATCTGCATAATGCATAACAAGAAAAGGAATGAAATTTACAACAACTTTGAATAGATTCAAGTAAAACCACAATCAAGCTAAACCTTGGATCCGAGAAGCAATACTAACCTATGAAGAAAATTTAAATTCAGAACTTAGGTGTGCATAAATCCTAAATAATATTTGCCTTAAATTCATACAAAATATTAACACACTCTTATATAAATAGAGGAAGAATGAGCTTCCATATGGGGCCTCATAACCATCTCATCTCCCCTTTACCTAAAGCCGGTGAACAAACACATATAACCCATCCATATTGATATTGGAAACCAAAGATTACAACCGTATAGCCCCTTATATTAACTTCAATAGTTGAAATATAAGACTAATAGGTCCCGATCTAACCTTAAAAATGGGGTGATATAAAATCACATGGAGAAAAATCTCCGTGAGTATCGCTACCTAAATATACCCTAGAAACCCTATTTAATATACAATACTTGGCTCTACAAAATAAAAGTAAATAAAAATGTAATTTTAGGCTCAAAATGTTAGCGTAGTCCGAATGAGGGAAGCCGTCAAAACCTAATCTCCTTCTTTCATATATCTTCAACGCCTGAATGAATCGAATGCAAAACGTCTTTTAGCAAAGGAGTAAACGCGCTAAGTCAATGAGGATGTCGTGGGTGTCTGCGGTAATATGCCGATTTTCCCTTTGAGTACGTAGTATGAGTACAAGAATTCTGCACTAACCATCCTTTATAACACCAATTCTATTTTAGCATTCTTCTATGAAATTAAAATGCCATAAGCATAAAGAAGTAAACTAATTTAACCTTTTTAATTAATGATTGGCCTATAACCTATAGTGAATGTTTATGAAGGACTATGAATTGGTAATGATAGGTTCCGCTAGAAACATATAGGCTGGTGTAGTAATAGTGGAAATAGAATCAGATAGACAATCTAATTTGACCAAAAATATGACATGCTTGTAAAATAAGTGATCTTGTAGAACTAAATACCAAGACTTGAAATACTGCATCCTTTGACACATTTGGGGGAAAGGGGGAGGGGTACATCAAGATTCTGTCCCTTCAAAACCACTTTTCAAACTTGAATTTAGAAAATTTTGGGATTTTCCTATTTCCTTTCTTACATTATTTCCTACTTGGTCTCCTCGTTGTTCAATCTTGATAAGAATCCACCCAACATCAATGAAAACATATCTATGCATCATACTCTGCATTTGACATCAATGACAATACATTGTTCAACAAAAGGTACTTAGAAGTAAATAGTTCTTTTGCAATAGAAATCAACAAAATCAATTTTCAAGAGTCTCAGATCACAACATTGAGATTCCTTTAGATCATGTTCCAAAAAATTTCAGCTAAAATTAAAAGGAATACATGCAACACGATTAGTAGCTTTAGATTTTAGTTTGCACCACGTAGTGTTTTATTTGATTATTTGTTTGATCCATCGCATAAATGTATTAATTAATTACCGCATTGAATCAACCCAATGTGGTTCATCCTAGGTTTTTCTCTTCACCCCTTCTTTTCCCTTTTTTATTTTAATAATTCACCATTTTAGTTTTAAAGACGCCATTAATATTTTCTATTTATTTATTTTTATTATTAATAATTTGTATAATGTCTTCTATTTTTACTATACTCCGCAAATTAACTCAGGGTATAACACATCGCTAATTGCGGATTTGACATTAATTCACTTATCATTTAAAATTTTATGTTTTTGTGTTTAACTTAGCTAGTTTATATTTATTTATTTTGATATTTAAATTTATTTATCTAGATTTACTATATATTTAACTGAAATGTTATAAAATGTATACCCACGCCCTTTCATTTATTAATAGTATTAAGGGTTCAATATGAGCTGTTGATATGATAAGGTTTAAATGCCATGGCGAATGTAGGTTGTGTTGTACAATTGAATGCGTATACAATTGAATGACAGTCTTCGCAACGTGTATTAATTTATGATGACAATGCTTAAAAACAATTTGATTAATATTTTTTCTTCATCGTTTATAAATGCTTATTATAAGACTCACTTGACCTTTGACTCCATTTCATAGCTGAACTATTTATCCTAAAATATCTGCCATTTAAAACTGTCAAACTAGATGTGGATTTAATTTAACTGTGGCTTATCAATTAAATGTTTATTGCTAAGATGATGTACTAGCTGAATTTGGTTCGTCTTCTTTGGCCGATCCTCACTGCACACTTGACAGTAAGCGGTGTAGTTTTCGTATCAAATACGAATACAACTATATTTGGGTCACTTGGGGCTACGATTAAATGAAACCAGTGAGTAGTGCTCACGCGGTTTGTATCACTCTGTCTTGACCTGGTGATCATTACGTTCGAATCCTTCCTAATAGATAGTACCTAAACTTAATTAATAAAGGCCATTAGAAAATCAGGTTTCAGCTAATTGTTTAGCTAGTTTAATAATGGTGTTCAACACAGATGTGAAATCAATTATCTTCCAATATAACGCAAAATCCGTTTTATTGGCAAGTATATTGACCCATTTTGTCACCGCATGGATGCCCCCACTTAGAAATTTGATTCTCCTGCCAGAAAGGAATTAAATGAAAATAAACCGTTAGTCTGATAATTTTAAAATGGTTGAGAATTGGAAACAATCTGGAACTTCAGATGTTAAAGAATAATTAATTAGAAATGTGATAGAAAAACAAAACAAGATATTTAAATAGATATATTAATTTAATAAAAATGTGATAGAAAAACAAAAAACACATATTTAAATAAATTTTTCATTAATTTATTAACACAATGATCGACTCATAATTTAGCAAAAAGAAACTGGAAAAGCTTTATAAGCTCTAGGCCAATTCCATTTGCCCATGCATTTTAACAGGTAATTTAGTGGAAAACTAAAAAATGGTAACTCATAATACCATACTATTTTTAATTAATTCAGAAATGATAGAAAAATAAAAAAAAACAACATATTTAAATAAAAGAAAATGCTAAAATTAAAACTTAAAGAAAAAGAATTTAGCTAATCTAGTCGTATTATAAACGTTAAACTATATTATATATAAAGTGGAATTAGAAATAAAAAAATAAAATTAATAAAAAAACACATTCAATTTCAAATAGAATATCAAAATCTATTCAATATCTTAAAAATCAAATTATTTAACTAAATTGGTATTATGAAATTTTAGAATATATATTGTACATGAATTAATATATAACTATACAGACATTAAATAATTTTAATTGCTTTATATTATGTAATGTAATTATATTATATAAAAAATATTAGAAATTGAAAAATGCAATTAAAAAAAAAAAAACACATATTTAATGAGCGTAATATTAAATATCTAAACATTCAAAAACTAAATTGGTTAACTAAATTACATTATTAAATTTTAAAATATACATTAAATATATCAAATATATAACTATGAAAATATTTTAATTAAGCATATCATGCCATCTAATTTTAAGTAAAAATTGCATCCAATTTTTTTGAATAATAACCATAAATCCTTATATATATATATATATATATATATATATATATATATATATATATATATATATATATATAACTTATATTTTTTATTATTATAATTTTTTATAAAAAGATATATTTTCGGACATATTATAGCCCTCAAAAATATTATTTATTCATAAATTATATTTTTGACGCATATACAACAAGAAGAACTACCCTTTAATATATATATAAGAGAAAAATGAAATCTTAAATAGACCTCCAACAAAGAGACAAGACAATATGACATTGTTATTGTCGAAAGAATAGATTAACAAATACCTCAATTTACCATTTGTAATTAAACCCAATTGATTAGATTGTAAACTTAACACCTAACATAAATCTTAATTTTACTAATTTACTATATTTAAACTAAACTTCTGCGTTAACTTTATTAGAGCAAATTTCATAAACATGTTAAACTCAAATTGCAACATTTATATATTTTTTACACTTACAGCGTAGTAACTAATTTGGCTATACCTATTATTGATAAAATAAGCTAGCATATATAAGATCTAATCTACATGACAAATGCATGCCGTATTCAGCCCTGCACTATCAATTGTTACCTCATCATCAACACAAAGTTGTTTACTATAATTTAGATAGTTTTAAACTACTACTATATAGTCACATAAATATTTAATTTTATTTCATTTTAATTATATTTAAACTAAATTGGCGTTAACTTTATTACAAAGCAAATCCTCATGTATTACGTTCAAACTCAAATTGCAACAATATTTCTAATTCACTTTAACTATACTTTATTACAAAGAACATTCATAAACATGTTCAAACTCAAATCAGCAACATTTCTATAATTACATTGGCCGCATGTAATAGCTACCCATAAACATTTCAAAACTACATTGCAACATTACTATATTTAAATTATATAAGTAGTAGCTTAAATTTTGTAAATTTGTTTAGATTTACTTCATTTGTTTATATCCTTTCATTTAATTTATTTTAATCTTAGCTATTAATTTTATATTTATTAATAATATTTTAATAATTATTAATATTTGAATCATTGCTTACAAATTTAGTTTTCTTGACTATGAAAATATTTTATTTAATGTAATTTATTTATTAATACCATTTTAAAATACTATAGGCGACAGTTCGCAGCTAGTTTAACTCTTATTAATTATATATTTTTATTTATTTATACATATAAATTAGATATATTATATAAATAAGTAAATATATACTATATAATAAATAAATATTTAGCTAATTATATATTTATATAATTTATTTATTTATATATTTTTAATATTTATTTATTTTTTTATATATCGACATTATTTATTTATTACCCCCACTCTATCCTACTACTATTATATTATTATAACACTAATTCTCCTATTGTAATATTTATATGCATATTATTATTATTATTGTAAGCTTTGGTGGGACTATATCTTCATCATGTCCAATATATCACCCCGATTGAGGTAGGGATTGAACCCCATGACTTCACATCAAGGAGTGTCTTTAACAGAAAGGCCATTCACCATCTATACAAGATCCATGGACATGATATTTAATATTATTGAATTATGAGTTTTAAATTATTTATATTATTAATATGGAATTAGCGGAGCTGCAGGCGAGTATTTATTATATTTCCTAATGATTAATATTTGACATTTGATCTATTCTAGTTCTCGATCTTTCCTTTATACCTCTATTGTATCATATTATCTTCATCTAATCGATCGATAGATGAACATATTGGTTGTTCAGTATCATAATAAAATTAATGTTGCCATGTGATGGATCTTGTAGTATCAAATGTTTAAATAATTCTACTTACGTAGTTTCATTGAGTTAAATTTACGTATTTTCCAACATATATTTTATGGTACACACTAATTTCAAGTGACGGACAGAAATTCATATTGGTATAATTTGAAATTTGTCATCGATCTTCTAATAAGAAGTTTTCCAAAAAGGCCTCTACAATTGTACTTCAAGGCCAAAACCATTAGTACTAGTGATAAAAATCATAACTCTTGCTCCATTTCACAACAAATAATCAAGACAGGCTGTGGTTAACATCCTCATTTTTCCCTGCTTTCAAGAATGATAAAAATGTGTCCAGCACATTAGCATGGAGAACCAAGGAATGGTTGATACATCATTTTCACAATTTATATTTATTATTTAAAATGAATTAAAACACTTGAAGGATGCATAAAATTACGTATCATGAGGTCTTGGCGGAAGTTACATGCTTGTTTCGAGATGCTTTGACAATCCATACCTAAATAAATTTAATGAAACGCATTTTGGTAAATTGAAAACCATTACCTAATAAATTTGATGATAATGGATTCGGGAATTCTGGTTTTTTTTTAAGACACTGAGAGATTTGATTGAGTTGAGATGTGGGTTACGTTCCCATCTCATCCCCTCATGGATCATGATGATAACCCGAAAATAACTCTAAAGAAGGCAAGAATGATTCAAGTTCGTTATCTAAAAAAATGGTAATCAAGAGCCAAATTAATGCTCTGGGAGAACACATAAGGGATAAAGCCATATTGAGATATACACAATAACGGTGGAAGTCTGTATGTGGTATTCACCTGCGTTTCATAATTCAATTGGTTGGACCTACCTAAGTAGAAGGAATAATGTGGCTTTCCCTATGGTTGGGTTGAGATGATGTTTTGGCTTACTAAAGGAAATTCATGTTTGGTCTGGCTGATTTATATAATTAGTGACCATTGTCTAATCTAGGTATTAGTTCAGTCATTAGGTGTCTTCTCGTCTTAGTGCTTGTTTTGATCTTCCCTTGAGCATGGAGGAAACTGGTTGCCAATTTGAGGCGGAGTTATGGAGAATTGGAAGGTGAAGGTAGAGGTTAATTCAGTTGCATAAAACCTGGAATCAAGTTATATGGCAAGAGGGGTTGTGAGACTCAATCTTGAGTTGTATACGAAGAGTTTTGGCAATATTCGCAGGAATCCATGTTTGATACTTGCTCGATAGTGGACTTTATTCGAATGCTACTGCACTCTATGTGAATTTCCTATGCAAGAATTCCTCTGATCAGATGGGTCAAAGTGATAATTCGGGAAGAGAGATTTGGAATGTAATTGGCCTATGGTTGGTGGAAAGGTGGAAACCAAACTATCAATACTAAAGATAAGTATAATGGTTTATAATAGTTTGGCTGCGATTATGGATATCTGATGTTTAATCCAAAGTATACCTGTATTACAGAAACAATTCCTAAATTCACTATATATTCATATCAATAAGATATCTTATATATCTATGGTGATAATAAATTATTGAACTATGTGGTTACTATTATCTTCATGAATAAATATATATACATTTATGAATGATTTCCAAATAGCTCAATTTCATGGATTTAACCATTTGAATTTATAGTTTTCATTTATATTAAATCGTTGAATTTAAAGTCATACCGTGATTGTAGGTATCTCTACATTTTGTGAGTTTTTTATTTGTTGGGTGGGGTTTAAATGGAACATATGTATATGATGATGATCACTTAGTCCATGAATGATGGATAATCTTTGTGGCTTATACACTTGCCAAATATTACTATGGACAGTATTGTTCCAGCGACATTCTATATTCAATTATCTAAAACATGGTTTAATCCCTTAGTGGTTCCATAAATGTCATACACTTTTGGAAGATGCATGAACGATCCTACCTCATTTGAAAATATTTAACTAAACTGCGGATAGACAACAAACAATATTGGTCGTATATTTCCACCCTATACAATGTTGAATTTAGGTAAATTGGTTTTGATCCATATATTTCTTATTCTAGAGCTGCGTAATATAATTTTATCAGTGGCCTTTTCTATCTTCTTCTAGAATGGAAAAACTTTGAGATTACTTAAGGAATTGGCCTTTATGTTTAGGGAAATTTGGCATTTATAAAGATGCCCTCTATCTCAATAAATTTTTGTATTCTATCATTTCCTTTTTTCTTTAGCACATTTCCAGAAAACTTCAAGATCCAGGTCCTCGACTGAAAAGGCTTAGTTAATGGTGCACAATTGGTATTTCATCTAGTTCGATGGCTCTTCAAGTGTTTTTCAAATATAAAATTTCCACTCCACTTACTTTCGCGATCTAGGTGAAATTCTCTTTTAGATGTCTTTCACATCTAGAATTCCATAGTGTAGAAAAGGCCAAATGCGTATAATGCGGAAGGCTCTGATGCAACTGAAGCATAATATTTTTTGGTAGAGTTAGAGATCCGTGGATCAAGGGATTCGATGTGATGAGGGAACATCACATAAACATATGATCAGATGGGCGAGTGGCCCATTCCTAACAAGGAATTTTGCAACTAGATCCAAATCGAGTTGGACAAGGGTGCCTACATGATAGGCCCAAATACTTCAGTAGCCCTAATAATTATGGTGGACAATGGTTCAGTTAAATATAAAAAATAAAGCAGCACAAACACCATGGTTGAGAATCCAATGGATTCCATTTAATTGTGAACGGGGCTTAATTTTAGGTGAGAAGTACCATACACGTGGCATTCAGTGCATTCGAGATATATATTGAGGAAAAAATGACATAATATATTGAACATATAATAGGGGGCAAATAGGCTGTATTGGCGTATAAAAAAATGAGCCTAAAAGTTAATGAAAAATATATAGGCAAGTATAAAAATGTTAATTTGAAAAAACAGGTACTATGCATCTAATGTTTTTTTAAATTGGAAAGATGTATTGGGTTTGTATTGGTAGGGTTAAATAATGTGATTTTTAGAGGTATTTTTCAATATTCACAAATTAAGTGGTATTTTTTTAGTATGCCATAAAAACACATGATATGTCGAGTATGTTGGGAGTGAAGCCCTATGCGTCATAGCGATTATTGACATAATAAATCCTGAACAAGGGATCTCATAGTAGTACAATGATGAGGGAGTCCGTGGTTATACTAAATAGACTCACATATGTTGATATGGTAGTGCGCGTGAGGTTCCTGCCGCCATGATGTGCCGTATTAATGCAGGGATCTAACTTGAAAATTGACATGGTAGTCGGCGAAGGGATTTGGTATATAAATTGGGACATGTAGTTCCAGTGCCGGATAGTATTAACATGCAAGTGTCATGTAGATGTGATTCTGGCAGGTATGTAGTATTTTATGTTGGCTGCGCTTTGGAACAAAATTGGATTTGATATCTCAAGACTGTAGAAGTAGGACACATGTGCCTTAGGATGGCCTAGATGAGCATTGGGATATACTTCACCATTAAGAGAGAAAGGAATCTAGAGGATCTAACTATCCAGTGAAGGGTACCCAGGGTACTACATTTGAAATTTAACTTTTCTATCATTGATGACATAACGGTGAAAACGAATTCTTCCATAGGAAGAGTTAGTGGTCCTTATATGGTTTACGGAAATGTTATTGGTCCGATAAGGGCCTAATGGAAATCCATTGCCGATGCCTAAGATAATGATCCTAAACTTCAATGGGATTAAATCTCAACATAGAGTTATTATTGAAGTGAAATTTATATCCCTGAGCAAGCCTAACGAGTTGAATGCGATGGTTTCATTTGTTTTATATTTAAAGTCTTTGAGAAAAAAATAGGTTGTGTAGACCTTCATAGCAAACATCAGATTAAGTCAAAGCAGTTATACCTTTCTATAGCCCTGTATTTGACAGGTGGTGGAGGTTACAAGAGGTAAAACTAAAGGTAAGATAACATTTTTATATTGAATTTACAATGTATATAAAATATATGAAGTTGTCGGCACAAGAAACAAGCAAGGAGGCTCAAATGATACCTCTGATCCTAGCGCTTAAAAAAGTGATCACCTAAACTAGGTGGGGACCACACATGTGATTTCTTTTTTGTCAAAAATCTATTTAATATGGAGCTGTATCCAGGACGATGTTATTCTTGAGTATTATTATAGTTGGTAAAATAGATGGATATCTATTTGGACTTATAGGTCGTAAGCTATTTTAGATCAGCTAGTCTCGTATTAGGGAAGACATTTACCTCTATTAATATTTGGACTCTAAATCCGCTATTTCCTGAGCACTTTCCTGGGCCGTATTCGAAGTGGGGGCATGGAGTTTTCTAAGGAATTGTTTTTTCCGTTGAGTTGTATGAGCTAATGCATGGTTGACTTCAAAGGAGTCAAGGGTTTGAGTTCCGGTGGAGTTGGATACTACGCTAATGGAGGTGTTTTGTTAACTAGTTGAACTAGTTGTGTTTAGTTTAACCTATTAATACACTAGAGATGAGCGTGTGAATTAAATATTATTAATTCACAAAATATTAACTCATTATCCAATTAAAGAACACATCGGCCTAACTCCGGGCAGGCTGACAAATTGAGTGGGCGACAAGTGCAGTGAGGTAAGCAGGGCAGTTGAGGCTAGGGTTATCGGCTACAGCATCACGCAGTATGAGATTTTAAAGTTCACACTTGGAGGAAATTACCAATGATAATTGCCAGTTGGAGCTAGTGAGATTCAACCCTGGATTCCTATTTAGGACTCTAAAATTTGATGGCAAGTAATAGAGGCAGTATAGTGTAGTGTGTTTTGAACTTTGACTCGTCTAAAACCAGTTTAAGCTTGTAGTTTGAGATAGTACTCAGTATTTAGAGAGCGAAATATGTATTTGTTGCATTGCCTTTCCATTTATATTGCTATAGTTGAAGTTTTCAGCTATAAGTTTTCCCATACATACTGGTTAATGTGTGATGATGATGTGCACGCTTCAGAGTTCTTCGTATGTGATAATTAATTGTAGAAGAGAGTGTAAGCAGTATGCACTGGAATTGAGGATTGTTAATATCTATTGAATAAGTGATTTATTCAACAAATTTCTGTTGTTTTAGAATACCTGAGCACATAATTGTCAAGACTCCATACGTGATTTACAAATCCTATTTCTGACAGTAGCCCGTGATACCTGCCAGATAGTCTATCTTATCTTTCTTTGGAAAGTGAAAGGTCTCAGAAATCTGCAAAATAATCTCGATTTAAATAATTTATTCTCAAGTGTAGATCGGAAGTATTGAGTACGTCGTGGTGAAATTCGAATTTGCGCATTTGTGTTTCAGTTGACGAAAATGTCTTTCATCTGCCAAGTACTAGAATATGCCTTGAAGGAATTTCGAACAGGTTATAGCAATGGGACCGATGAGGTCGATAGATGACTGGAAGAGATTCCAAAAGCCTACGCTTAATGATGCTGAGGTGTTGTGGAAGCCCCGCAAGAAACGCTAAAGTACGAGATCCCATTGAGGGCGCCAAGGGATCGTTATCAGACTAAAATTACATGGAAAGGCTTCCATATTTGATGTGGTTGACGATCGCATAACTCAAAGCAAAAGAGGACTAAAGGAAGCCGGGCGTCAAAGATAGACTCGTGAACATCAAGATGGAGAAAGGCTTGATAAAAGATCTGAAAATACCTCACTAAGTCACCCAAGGCAGGATGAGCTGGGGCAAGTGACTGTCGAAGATGAATTATGGTGACCCGCTCTCCTTGGTCTTCCTGGAAGGTTTGGGTATCTGGTCAGATAGTGTCAATGGTCTGAGAAGTCATTTTATGATGGAGCGACGGTGGTTGATCTCATGCAAGAAGAGATCGAGGACTACCAGGACTACCTTCATCAGTTGCACCATGAAGAAGATCGCGCTTTTGCTAAAGCAAGGAAGGGGGCAAGGGGCAGAAGGCTTCTCAACTGCAGGTGTGTAGTGATGCGGATATAGTTCCAGGCGGAAGAAAGCTACCGGCTACGACGGCGTGGATTATTACGCCAATGAATACAGCCCAAGAAGAAGAAGGTTCGCTGTGCTCGGAGCTGTACCGGGGTGCTCGCCTCAGAATTGAGTTCGACTTCGATCGCATGCATAAGGTCTAGCGTGTTGATCGGGGTGTATACACAGGGCGCCTTTCATTACGACGGGAGATGCAACTTTTTTCGCGACTTGCGGGAGAGTCTCCGAGATGCATGTTGAGTTGGGCTTACTCGGCGGATGATACAATGCGACCGAATTGGTACCATAACCTTCGTGAGGGAGTCGCAACTTCCATTCTTTTATTGATACAGAAAACCAGTTCCACCGTGTGACTGATCTCAAATGGAATGTTAGAGGATAAAGGGGTGAAGTTGTCTTCAGAGAAGGAAAAGTTTTCCTTCGCACAAGGTAAATCCGGGACAAGTCAAGAAGGCTAGACCAGTAAGAATTCCTAAGCATACTCTGAAGTAGAGATGGGATACCAATGAGCTCCAATTGTTGTAAAGTTGAAGGAAGACAGTAACCTAAGCTTGAGAGGGAGCAAGTATGCATGTGTTTGCAGGTATGCAATTGTTTTCTGATGAGGAGCAGTTTGCATGCAGTGATAGTGAACTCCCAGATGTGGAGCAACCACAAGATGATCATGAGCGGAAGAGACCACTCATGCAGAGAAATTGCATGATGGCGAGAGTATGCAAATATATACCACCGTGTAAGGAGGCGGGGTGACATGCATGATTAATCCCATGAGAGATTTCGAAAGATTCATGAGATGGTGTGGATCTCATGGATTGAACCTAGCTACGAGTCGAGCAGTACGTCATAGTAAGATCAAATTGGAGGATGTAGTGACAAAAGTGACAGGTCTTATACCGGAGCTTGGATTAGAGTTGGATGTACAGGTGCAAGGAGTGCATGGGTAAAGAGTTCACAAAATGTTAAAGAGTTCCCTGGCGACATGTGCAGCTTACAAGCGTAGAGTCGGAATTTTGATGATAGATGCTATACCAAGACTATTCGAGTTGTTTGAGTTTATTCCGGGGCTTAGAGGAGTTATGTGTGAGTGATGTTGGAGTTGTATGGCGCTTGTAGAAAGGTTGTATGAATATGGAAGGAGTTGCATGTCGTGACAGTAAAGATAGTCCTTTCTTGTTGAGGAGGGGAGTGTTGAAATGGCGTTAAGAAATGTATGAGCGCCTCTGAAATTTTCTTGACCGAAGTTGGTGCGATCACTAAACTAGTGGGACTACAAATGAGGTTTGTCAAAAATTCATTTTAGACCATGTCTATTTTGGACATATGGGAGCATATCCTGATTTCCAGTATATTCGAGTATTAATATATGCTTGCAAAATAGATAACATCTATTTTTTGACCTATCGGGTCTATTTTTTATCCATGATCCTAAAAATAGAAGCCAAATATTATTTACCCTTAATAATTATTTGGACTCTAAACTTCGTTTACCTCTTGGAGCACTTCAAATTGAGCTCTGAAGTGGGCATAAAATTACGGAAGGGAAATTACTTTTTCCATGAGTTAGGTGAGCTAATGCATGGTTGACTCGCTTAGAGCTCAAGTAGTGAGTTCAAAGTGAGTTGATGTTATTTCTATGGAGGTGGTGTTCTCGTTAACTAGTTGAACTAGTTGTATTTGGTTTAATCAGCTACTAGAGGAGTTGTGTGAATTAAATATTATTTAATTCACAAAAATTATAAATCTCATTATTCACAAAGAACACATCAAATTTAACTCCTGCATGGACAGTCAAGTGGGTTTACAAGTGAGAGGTAGGATGAAAGGGTTGGAGTTAGCTATCAAGAAGTATATCAACTTGTGCATGAGATTTGTATACACAGAGGAAATATCAAACGGAAAATTGGCGCTGTTTGAGCTAGTGAGATTCAAATCCGATCTCTATTTAGACCGCCTTGATTACAATAGAGGAAGTGTATAGCGAAGGGTGTGTTGAACCTGACTGTCCAAAACCGTATGTTTTGTGGCTTCGGGAGGTACCGAAAGTACTTGGGAGAGTTTTACTGTATTTGTGTCAGATGTTCTTCCATTTATAATATACTATAGTCAGTTTTCAGTTATAAAGCTCTATATTATTAAAACGGGGAGTACGTGTGTGATGATTGATGTGCGACGCTTCTATTCTTCCGCATACGTGAATAATTAATAGAAGAGATTATGTATTATGCATGCAATTCAAATTGATGTGCGATCGTGTTAATCGCCATTGAATAAGTGATTTATTCAAAGAAATTTTCGCAAGTATGGGGACAGTCGTATTTTGGCATAGCCCATATTTTTGAAACCTACCATAATCTTAATTATTTGTTTGCATATAGAATCATTATTGAACATTGAAATTTTAAAGATTTCTTATACATGCATTCCTCTGTGTGTTAATACAATGATCTCACCAAAGATTTGATTCAATCTTTGATTAGCATCACCATACTTTGAATTCATGTCTTGAGAATCGACATGATGTTATCATAATTAATCGAGCCTAATTATTACTTGAATTATTTCAAAACCTTCCACCATTCCTCTTCATTTTGAACCCTCTAAATTCTTAATCCTTTCTCCATTTATTTTCATTCCACTACTACTTTCCAAACTACATTTTTTAATAATGAATTTCCTTCCATTTCACCTTGCGATAAGAGTAATTTTGAGAGCCAACTTCCATAATATTGAAGATTGGAAATGGAACTTGTTGTGAGACATAAACCAACTGATATAGATCTATTTGATGCTTATCCAAAGTGCATGAAGTGGTTTGAAAAAGTGGTATGGATGTCATTCTTATAGAAATTCCAAGGATACTAAAATGAGGTAACCAGGTTATTTTCTTAGTCATTCAATTGGGATGTAGCACAAATTGGGGATGTTAAACTAAAATTGATAGATTTTTTTGTTGCAAAAGTTATAGGATTATCACAAAATGGTGAAAATTGGTTTGAAAAACGGAAAGTAAAAGGTAAATTATGCAAAAAAATTCTTAAAGACCTTACTCGGGTGGATATTGGAAATAAAGGATATGAGTGAAAACACTTAAGAAGAAGTGGAGAGATGTATTGTTTGTGCTACAGAAATATGTCACTCTCAAAGGGAGGTATAGTCTTGTATTATTCTACCACCTTTAGTTATTAAAGCATATTGAAAAATCTATGAATTCAATTTACCACATTATTTACTCAATAGTTTGAAAAAGACAACTCTTAGTATTCAGTGTAGTTCCAAAAAGTCATAGAGGAGTTTATATCACTATGGGTTATTAAAGGTTTTGATTGAATCCAAGTTGTAACAACCAAATGATAATTGGGAGGAATTTCTGGTGATAAATCATTTCAGAGAAGCATCTTAGAAGCAAGAGGTTCGAGGTTCAAAACATAGAAGTAATAAAACTAGGGTTTCTATAGCAGAGTGTTCGAAACCCAAACCTACAAATTTCAATGAAGAAGCAAAGCAAGAATTTCAGGAGTCAAAACATACGTGTACTAATATAAGGGTTTCTAAAGCAGAGATTTTGAAAAATAACCCTATAGATTTCAATGAAGAAACAGAGCAAGAGGTTATGGTTTCAAACCGTGATCTTGGTAAATCCAGAGGAATACCACAAGGAAAAAAGGTAAAAGGGCCACAAAATAAAAACAAAAAAAGGGCTATGAGTTAAAAATACATAATAAACAAAAAAAGATGAAACTATAACACAAATACTTAGTCATAAGACTAAATCTATATAGAAAAATAAGAGGAATATTGAAACTAAAACATGAAGGACTACAAGGAGTATGGCAAAGGGACTACATACAAAGAAAAAATATGAAGAGGACATTCATGATTATCTTGAAATTGAGATTAAGGGGTATGATGAGGAGAATGGACACTTACAAGAAAATTAAATTTATGAGAGAATCAACATGAAGAGGCCAATGAATAAAGTTATTATGTCGTCACCATTATTAGCCCCCTATAAATTTTTGACAAGCAAACAGGGGGCTAAAATTTTTTTGAGCCCTCAAGGAATGCATTTCCTCTTAAAAAACATCATCCTTGAAGCCTCCTTGTGCCTTTTTCTTTTGATAAAATCCCCTCTGCTAATTCCCATTGTAAAACCTCTCTGATTGCAAAAAATCGTGCTCCAAAAGGCCTTCGTTTGCCCCTTGTACGCCTGCAAAATTTTTCATTTCATCCCTTTTCCCCTTTTTCAAATCCTCCTTTTCACCCCAAAAACCCCTCCCTTAGTCCTTCTAAAATTTCCCAAAAAATCCCCTCTAAACCATACGCACATCCCTGGTGTGGTTTAATTTCCCCTTCTTTCCCCTATCGTTACCCTTTATTGGCCTGAAAATGCACTAAAATGTGCCAAGTAACCATTTTTTTCATGTCTATGGGTTTAGCACCTTTCGGCCAACCCCCATAACCTTCTCCACCACGCGACCCGGGCGCTAGAACCTGGCGCTAACCAGAAAGGCGCTTATCAAAAATTTATATTGAGAGAATTTTAAACCGTCGATCTGTATAGATTGAACAGTCAGCGCATTCCCCATAGCACTCATCACCCACCTTTTGTTACCGCCCGATCGCATCATCCACCATTCATTTACCCGCAGATCCGATGGCCCGGAGTTTATCCGCCAATGGTCCCCACGCCAATGCGCCCTGTTCAAAAACCAGCTGCTTTCTTTCGCACCGCCTTTTGAGGGCTAGCGGTATTTTTTATTTCGCGGTGATTCCACTCACCACCTGATGCGTGGCACCGGCACTGTTTCAAAACTGCCCCTCCATCGCGCATTAACATTTGGTATAAAACCCGGCACGATATGCACGTACACCATCTGATCCAAAGCCACCCATCCAACGACGATCGCGCTGCGAAGATGCTTGTCAGTTAGTCCAAAGAAAATAGACCCGTGGCCCAACTTTTGTCGCCCTCTGATGCATTTTCAGCCGTCAATCTCCTCCTGAGATCAGACGGTCCAGATTTAACTGCATGCCCCGTTGGTGACCCGGTCCCGCCACATCTTTTTTCCATGTGTGTTCGTCGCTTTCTCGTCCGTCCCATATATAATTTCATTCATAAGTCAAATTTTAATGTTTTGCATTAAATTTTCCACCTCGTCGTCCTCCAAAGCGTCTCCCGCTGATCCACCATGTCTCTCCACTAAATCCTCTACATTCATCGTCTCCACCCATGTCATGTTTCCATTTCTTGTAGTAATCCACGCCACCCACCCCATGCATATTTTTCTTAACGAGTTTTCGTGTTTTGCAGGGTTACAGGTAGGCGGAAAAACACCATGATTCATATACACTATTGTAGCGGCACAGTGCACAAAGGGAGCTGAATTTAGAGCCTAATATTACAGGAAAATGTCTAGAAAGGTGTCTGCAACATAAATTTCATCAAAGGACAGAGTTCAAACTCTGCAAAACCTCTCCGGCGCCATTAAAGCTTAGATTTCATAAACAAAGACAGTACTGGAGCAGCAGAGAGTTCAAGGCACGTAATAGAAGATTTTGAGCCTTTTTTTAGGGATTTAGAAGGCAAAGGTACCAGTTCAAAGACATCATGGAACGCATGGAAGGCCCAGTGCGTAGAAAAAAATACTATCATGGTTTCACATCAGCAGTATGTCCTTTCCACAAAGGAAGAAGTGTCCATACTATCTCCATTCTATACTGTGTTCCTGAGGAAATTCCAGCCCTGGCAACAGTCCTATGCTATCAGAAGCATTTGTTACACAGTATGGCAGACCTTAGCAAACTTATTCTACCTTTTTGTTTAGTTCACCAGAGTGTTACAACAAGTACATCAAAGACATACCTGGAGTAAATGGAAGCCTGATGAAGACCACTCTTTCATCCAAAGAGTACCAGAGATAAAATGCTCAGAATTTAAAACAGAACGAGGCCTTGGCTGCCTTCCTCTTTTGAGTTTTAATGTTGCATTTAGTTTTCCATCTACCTTCTCTGCTTCACTTGAGCTATAAATTCATGAAGGAACTCATTGTAAAAGTTTGTTGATCGGTTATCAGAGAAATTACAAGCTATTTCTTTTGAGACATAGTCTTTGTGTAAAGTTGTAAGATAGGCTGAAGAAGATGTTTTAAAACTAAATATCCAGCTATTGGTAATGTGGTACTTGATTGGTGTTGCTCTTTAATATGACAAGCACATTTCTTTGGATCCTGATCTAAAGCAGCAGTGGTGTTTTTCTATCTCTGTATTTGTTTTTATCTCGTAGTTCATTTCATTTCATTTCTACTGGCTCGCATCAGAAATCTGGCATAGGATTTACCCTTGTTAGGTACCCTATGTTTCTACTCTCCTTGCCTTTGATGTTTTCTACTAAATGTGTTATCTAAGGGTTGATTTCAGTTAATTTAACCAGTGTATTGGATGTCATTACCTCCTAGCTGATGTATGAATTAACTGAATCTGGTCTTAGATGTTCTTGTTAGGATTTAATTGAATGAATTGGGAACACTGGGAGGTCTAGAACTCTGTCTCTATCTCACTAGGATCATTTTCAATTAATTGAACCTTTCTAAGATCCCTCAAGCTAGAGGCCAGAGCATTGAGAGTTCAAAGTCTCTCTCTGATCTCAGGTCTTTAACTTCGTGTCCTAAATCTTTATTGTTTCCTTCGCTCTTACCTTTTTATGCCACACTATCATCTTTAAGATCCAATGCTTTAGATGACTAGCCCAACTAAAAGCCTGCACATTGAATAGCAAATAAAACCTTTCCTGACTTGATTTCCCAATGGTCTTGAATGCTCCCTGGAATATTTCTCCTTTGCCTAAAATCCTCTTTGCTCATCCTTGTCTTATATTGAACCCTTCTTTCCTGATTCCCAACAACCAAAAATACATCAAACAAAAAAACCCCGAGCCTTATAACTAGCCTAACATCTTAAATTTCGAGCTTCAAAGACATATACCTTTGAAAATTATAGAGAGATACCTCTCTAGACCTAGGAGGGCTAGATCCTGAGGTTTGAAAGTGGTTTTGATGTTGTCTCATCTTTTGGTCTTGCCAATCTGGCCAAAACATGGGAACCCCAACATAATGGCGACTCCATTGGGGAAATCTGACAGCCTATAACTAATAACATTTCTCTATCTCCCATTGTCGTCACCAACATAATGGCGACTCCGCTGGGGAGATTCTGAGTATTTTCCACCTTACTACATCATAAGAACCTCAGAAACCTACAATCTTTGGTTAGGTTGGCAGTTAAACACTCCTATTCACATATCAACCTCTATACCTTTGTTGTGTTCTCCCACACTCTTAGATAGAGTCTGGAAAGGGCCAAGTAACCTCCAGATCTCACACTCTTTCAGAGGTGACATATCTGGTAAAAGACCTCCCAGTCGATCTCTGGTTAGAGTTTGTTGTGTTTGAGGTTATTCCTGAAATGGGATATCTCATAAGCACTATGGTGGACAGTGTACCCTCTAGAAGCATCCTAAACCTTCCACCTGGTGACTCCATAGCTCCTTAAAGACCAAATGACTCCACTGGTAGAAGACTCTGAACTAGTTGAGAAGATGCAGTGACCATCTTTGCAGAAACATTGATCCAGACATGGACAGGGATACAAAGCTAGATGCTTTGTATGATCAATTATATGAATTAACAGAAACGTTTGGTAAAGTGCTGGAGATGTATATGGATAATATGAATGCAAATGATGATTATTTATAACATCCATTGCCTCTTCCAAAGAAAGTACAAACTCAAGGCCTAGATAATGAGAAAGACATGTATGATTCTCAAGAATCTATGGAAGATGAGGAGGAAAGTGATCAGGAACTTCCTGATTGCTTACCTATGTCTTGCGTTACACTGAACAGAGAATATCAGGACGTAATAGCAAAAGAAAATAGGGAATGTTGCTTTGAGGAAACAAGAGATCACATAGAAGATGCAGAATCTGATGTGGGAGAAGAAACCACTCATGAGCCTTGTAGTCTAACCGAGTATCATCAGGTTCATGAGGACTAGTCTGAATCAGAGAGAGATAGGGAAACATCAGAAGATCCTCAAGATTTCCCTACAAGCACAACTGAAGATATTCTAGAATAGTTTCAAGAAGACATCCTGCCTCCAAATCAGCTAGTACAAAAAACATAGAGCTGTTGCACCTCTGCACAAAGGAACACAAAACAATCTTCTCCTTTGAAAGAAGAAGAGATTGATCAGATATTAAACCAACAGTCCACCTCAGAAATATTCTATGGAACACATGCTCTTGCCCATTCATTTTATGGAACACAGAAATCTCCTCTGTGGATCAAAGTGAAGAAGAACCTGCTGATAATCCAGTATGCTTGGTTGGCAGTATTACTTATATTCATGATTTTCCTATTTCTGATCTATCTGAAGATTATGTTTTACCACAGATCATCAGTGAAACTGGAAACCAACAGCCTTCCTTTTCAGAAGATGAGGAGGTAAGCAAAGAATAAATTCCTGATCAGATTGAAATTAAGGGGCTTCCTTTGAAAAGGAGGAAGAAATAGAACATACCCCTGCTCAAGAATACATAGATTTGTTCATAGAGCTCAGCACATCAGAGCAGAATATATCAGAGCTCCAAGAGGACAGCACTGCCATATATGATTAGTCCTCCGATTCAGAAAATGAGGAAGTTGAGGGAGATTCTTTTTCTCAAGAGAGTCTTATTCTTGATCCAGTGGAAGAAGAAAAAATCCTGGCTGAAATCAGCCTGCCAAATCTTTACAACCAGGTATCATTTCATGATCTTATGTTCATTTCCTACACACATTTTAAGAAGGATCAAGGGTCTTTTTGAGCAGCATGTTGCAAACAGAAAGAAAAATTTTCAAAGCTGCTATTATGGAACAAAAAGAGTGGGAGATGCCCTGCCTATCCAGCCTTCTCAAGGAGTTGAGCAAGAAAGACCAGTCATGGGATCACTTGATGGACTGGTTGCATTGGAAGATGATGTTTGTGAGCTAGACTTGTAAATATTTGAAGTAGAGAAGGGTAGGTAGGAAAAGCTCAATAAAGCTCGGTCTGTGAGCATGTAGTCAGTTGTTTTTAATTTCTGCAAAGTCTAGCAAGCCAGACAGTCTAATCCTGGCTTGGCTGTTTTCAATTTCTGTTTTAGAATGTAGAGAAGAAATCTGCTAGACAGTGTAATCCTAGCAGATGTAGTTTAGGTAGAGAAACATATGAGACCAACAGCTTAATCTGGTCTCATGGAGTAATAAGGGTAGAAATAGAATAGGTTTATTTTCTGTTTATAAAAATAAATGATGTAAAGGGTCTGCTAGTCCAAATGCACCCTGGAAGAAAAATGCTAGGATTATAGGATAGGTAGGTAGATTTTCTGAGAATGTTTCTGCTGATTTGATGTATGCATGGTTTGTGGCAGCTGATCTAAGAAAGAAAGGAATGAGTAAAGTACCAGGCATCTGGCCTACACCAAAGATCATTTCTGAATTCTTGACTCCTTCAAGAAGAAGCCATCCCCATGTGGAGCCACTGTTAGCCCCCTATAAATTTTTGACAAGCAAACAGGGGGCTAAAATATTTTTGAGCCATCACGAAATGCATTTCCTCTGAAAACACATCATCCTTGAAGCCTCCTTGTGCCTTTTTCTTTTGATAAAATCCCCTCTTCTGATTCCCATTGTAAAACCTCTCTGATTGCAAAAAATCATGCTCCAAAAGGCCTTCGTTTGCCCCTTGTACCCCTGCAGAATTTTTCATTTCATACCTTTTCCCCTTTTTCAAAACCTCCTTTTCACCGCAAAAACCCCTCCCTTAGTCCTTCTAAACTTTCCCAAAAAAAACCCCTCTAAACCATACGCACATCCCTGGTGTGGTTTAATTTCCCCTTCTTTCCCCTATCGTTACCCTTTATTGGCATGAAAATGCACTAAAATGGGCCAAGTAACCATTTTTTTCATGTCTATGGGTTTAGCACCTTTCGGCCAGCCCCCTTAACCTTCTCCACCACGCGACCCGGGCACTAGAACTTGGTGCTAACCCGAAAGGCGCTTATCAAAAATTTATATCGAGGGCATTTTAAACCGTCGATCTGTATAGATCAGACAGTCGTCGCATTCCCCATAGCACTCATCACCCACCTCCTGTTACTGCTCGATCACATCATCCACCGTTCATTTACCCGCAGATCCGACGGCCCAGAGTTTATCTGCCAGTGGTCCCCACGCCAGTGCACCCTGTTCCAAAACTGACTGGTTTCTATCGCACCGCCTTCTGAGGGCTGGCGGTATTTTTTATTTCGCGGCGATTCCACTCACCGCTTAACGCATGGCACCGGCACTATTTGAAAACCGCCCCTCCATCGCGCATTAACGTTCAGTAGAAACCCCAGCGCGATATGCATGTACACCATCCAATCCAAAGCTGACCATCCAACGGCGATCGCGCTGCTAAGATGCGCGTGAGTTAGTCCAAAGCAAATAGACTCGTGGCCCAATGTTTGTCGCCCTCCAATGCATTTTCAGCCGTCAATCTCCTCCTGAGATCGGACGGTCCAGATTTAACTGCATGCCCTGCCATTGACCTGGTACCACCACGTAATTTTTCCACGTGTGTTCATCGCTTTCTCGTCCGTCCCCTATATAATTTCATTCATAAGTCAAATTTTAATGTTTTGCATTAAATTTTCCACCTCGCCGTCCTCCAAAGCGTCTCCTGCTAATCCGCCGTGTCTTTCCACTAAATCCTCTGCATTCATCGTCTCCACCCATGCCACGTTTCCATTTCTTGCAGTAATCCACGCCACCCACCCCATGCATATTTTTCTTAACGAGTTTTCATTTTTTGCAAGGTTACAGGCAAGCAGAAAAACACCATGATTCATATACAGTATTATAGCGGCACAGTTCACAAAGGAAGCTGAATTTAGAGCCTAATATTACAGGAAAATGTCTGGAAAGGTGTCTGCAACATAAATTTCATCAAAGGACAGAGTTCAAACTCTGCAAAACCTCTCCGGCGCCATTAAATCTCAGATTTCATAGTAAAGATAATCTTTTTCAGAACGGTGAGAGGTTCAAAACCGTAATGAGATATTTTGAGCCCTTTTCAGGGATTTAGAAGGCAAAGGTACCAGTTCAAAGACATCATGGATCGCATGGAAGGCCGAGCGCGCAGAAAACAGTACTATCAGGGTTTCACATCAGCAGTATGCCCTTTCCACAAAGGACGAAGTGCCCATACTATCTCCATTCTATACCATGTTCCTGAGGAAATTCCAACCCTGAAAATAGTCCTATGCTATCAGAAGCATTTGTTACAGAGTATGGCAGACCTTAGCATCATTATTCTACCTTTTGGTTTAGTTCATCGAGTATTCACAATGAAGTGCCCTTGAGAACATACCAAGAATGGTAGAAACGAAAAACTCTTTCATCCAAAGAGTACTAGAATAAATGCTCAGAATTTAAAACAGAAAGAGGCCTCGGCTCCCTTCCTCTTCTGAGTTTTAATGTTGTATTTAGTTTTCCATATACCTTATCTGCTTCAATGAGCTATAAATTTATGAAGGAACTCATTGTAAAGGTTGTTGATCGGTTATCAGAGAACTACAAGTTGTTTCTTTTGAGACATGGTCTCTGTGTAAAGTTGTAAGATAGGCTGAGGAAGATGTTTTCAAGCTGAATATCATTTTATTGGTAATGTGGTATACGATTGGTGTTGCTCTTCTTCATGCAAGTTTGTTCTTTGAATCCACAATCTAATAGCGACGGTGATATTTTTTCTATCTCGGTATTGTTTTATCTGTAGGTTGTTTCATTTCATTTCTACTGGCTTGCATCAGAAATCTAGCATAGGATTTACCCTTGTTAGGTACCCTATGTTTCTGCTCTCCTTGCCTTTGATGTTTTCTGCTAAATGTGTTATCTAAGAGTTGATTTCAGTTAATTTAACCAGTGTAGTGGATGTTATTTCCTGCTAGATGATGTATGAATTAAATGAATCTATTCTTAGATGTTCTTGTTAGGATTTAATGGTTGAGAACAACGAAAATGCAGAACTACATCTCTGTCTCACTAGGATCATGCCAGTTAATTGAACCCCTCTACTACGAATCCCCTCAAGGCACGGAAACGGCTTATTAGGAAGTTCAAAGTCTCTCTCTAATCTCAGGTCTTTAAATTCGTGTCCTAAATCTTTATTGTTTCCTCCGCTCTTACCTTTTCAGGCCACACTATCATCTTTAAGATCCAATGCTTTAGATGACTAGCCCAACTGAAAGCCTGCACATTAAATAGCAAATAAACCCTTTCCTGACTCCATTGCCCAATGGTCTTGAATGTTCCCTGGAATATCTCTCCTTTGCCTAAAATCCTCTTTTCTCATCCTTGTCTTATATTGAACCCTTCTTTCCTGATTCCCAACAACCAAACATACATCAACCAAACAAACCCTGGGCCTTATAACTAGCCTAACATCTTAAATTTCGAGCTTCAAAGACATATACCTTTGAAAATTATAGAGAGATCCCTCTCTGGACCCAGGAGGGCTAGATCCTGAGGTCTAAAAGTGGTTTTAATGTTGTCTCATCTTTTGGTCTTGCCAATCTGGCCAAAACATGGGAACCCCAACAACCATCACCAATTCTAGAAGTAGAGTTGAGCAACCTAAAAATTGATAGTACATAGAAGGATATATATGACTATATTGAGTCTTTGGAGAAGAAGGATACACTACAATCAACTTATAAACATGTTCCATCTACCTTTTCTTGCAGTCATCACCCTACACTTTTGAATCTTTCAAAGAAAAGGAAATGGTAAAGACATTGAAAGAATAAAATCAAAGAATTATAAGTCTTAGAGCATTATATAAAGGATTAAAACCAAGTATTAAAGACACAAAATCAAAGGATGTTGAAAATAATGCAAATTTGGTAACAAAAGAACCAAAAACTCAGAGAAAGAAAAAAAAAACTTCATCTAGAAATGGAGAATCTAAATGATAGAATTTTTATGAGAAAACCTAGATGATCAATTTCAATGAAGGAAACTGAGAGGATATAGCCGCAAATACTGGGTCTTACAATCAAACTTTGATAACAGTACCGTGGTGCTCAAAATTTTAAATTTGACCTCTTTGGATATGCAAAACTCTTTGTATGAAATGTTGAATATTGAAATAACCTATTTTGTAACTCATGTGTCTCCTTTGTTTATCATAACTCATAATACCAACTACCTTACACTCTATTTTTTCCTTTTTGATATAATCTCGTTCTTTGAGCTACAAGGTCATATACCAAAGGAATATCTAAGGTGAAATGACCATTCTTTATATATTTTCATTTGTTATTTTTTAAAACAGTTTAAAAGATATTTTGGTGAAATAGCTATAGAATCATCAATTTTGTAGCCACATAAAATTATGTAGCCATTAATTGATTCTATAGAAATTGCAGTTCCAGATGGGTGCGAGCATGCCTAAATGAGATTGGGTGTTGTAGGTGACCATAAATGAATATCTAAAGCTTATCCACTTGAAAAATCAATTCCAACACTCTTTAGGTCAAGGTAAAAGCCAAGTCAAAGTTACAATCAAAGACAATTGTGCGGTGGCAGAGCGTTTGGATTAGTGGTAGATTAATCCGATCAAATTCACAATTGAGAACTATAATGATATCATATGTATAATTTTGTTCGTGTATCCACATCTATATGTGAACCAATATCATAATTATTATGTTATGATAATCCACATAATAAATCTCTAACGATCTCTATTAAAATGTATAAATTCTTGTAGTATGAAGTAAAAAGAACAATCTCTGATTTTGAAAGCTCTGTACTTCGGTATTATTATTATTAATATAAAGCTTTTTTGTTTGTGAATTGGAATTTTTCATTGTGTTCATGTTTCATGTATTTCATATTCTAGTTTCATAAGTTAAATCTCATAATACTTTCTTAGCAATGTTCACCAAGCGATGAGGCCCCCTTAAGTGAGGAGTGTGTTGCTTCATATTTTTTTGTTATGAAATTTCTTCATTTTAAGTTGTGAGTACACATTTCAATTTAGTTATTTTATTTCTTGTTACTTACAATTTATGTGGTTGCAATGCATAGTAAGATTATAGAGAAGAATGGTTAGTTGAATAAAAGATTATTAACTCGATTACAAAACCTATGAATTGAATAGTAAATTTTGTAATTATCCTGTGGTAAAAAAATCTATAAAGGTTGATGATTTAGAGTGTTTTGATTCGTACTATGCTCATTTTTTTGAATTCACATTTATTCTATATATGTAGCTAAACTTTGTTTCTATAGTTAAACAATAAATCACTTTTCAAGTGATCTTTTATAGATAGATTAGAAGCTAAATCATGCATATACTTTGTATAGCACTTTATAAGTTTATAAACCTTGATTGATAATTTAAATGTGACGAAATTCTAAAAGCAACAACAAATTGACTAATAATTATAAAGCTATTTACTAAGTAGAATTTTGTGAAGAAGTTGAAAACCGAAGTGTTAGACTTGTAAGACCCCAACATTCCATTTCCTTAACCTTCAAGTAAAAGATTTACCTTTTTAGTCCATATATATGATTGTTATGATCTTACCAAGACATATTTTTACAATTTGAAAAACAATATTCTCAATTTCATAACATCAATAAAGTCATATAATAACTCTGCACATTATTTGATACAAACAACATTATGCAAATCATTTTTCAACATCTCTAACACACTTCAACAAAGTGTACACTCTTCATTACCATAGATGCACAAACATCCCACATATGGCTTAACATTGGGATTGACAGTTGTCCCTCACTATTGTTATGAGAATTGAATAGTGACACTTGAAATGCTAAGAATACAAACACTCACCCCATTAGTAATTAATAATTATAACCTTGAAACTGCACACCCTCATATAAATGGACATAAAAAAAAATGTAATTTTGCTAATATATATATATATATATATGTTTTGGAGTTTGATTACTTGGATTCTAATCACAGCTAGGCTTTTATATTCACCAATAAAATAGCGTAGATATTTATGTATTTTATGTGATTCCAAAGTTAAGGAAACGTAACCTGTTCACCAACTACACAAATTATATTCCACATCAATCTTCTTCGCCTCTTTAAACCAACTAACCGCCCTCGTGGTATTTACTTTGTATGGTTGGGTTGGAATCTTTTGCGAACACCCTAGCTGCCTATGGTTAACAGTGTCGGCGAACCATTTGGTAAACAAATATAGCCCCAAAAAAACAAAAAGATCAAAACGAAAACGAACACTAGAATTTGACTCGAAATTCCTACCTTGATCATTACTATATAGTATAATATGATGTTCAATGTAACACGTTAAAAATCTCCTCATTCATTCATGCATTTATTTACCTTTACCTTTACCTTTGACTTTGCCATGTCATTATCCAACTACTTCTCCTCATTCATGCATTTATTTACTTTTACCTTTGACTTTGCCATGTCATTATCCAACAACTTTTTCATGTGCTTAGTGATTCACAAATATTTTGCACGAGTGATTCAACTATCGTGCATGAACCTCTCACTTCCTTTTGTCAATTTTGAGTTTGAGGTAATGGGAATTCTCTAATTTTAGCATGTGCTAGTATTCTCACCCACAACTTAGCAGGTCATCCACTCATCCAGAAAAAACACGTTGCAAAGAAGATTACCAATAAAATCTTACTAGTCCTATTTTCTAAAGATATGGTAAAGATATGATTCCACAAACTCTTGGTTCATTGTTCTATTAAGTAGTTGAGCACATTGTCTTTGGAGCGTATATTAGTAGGTAATAAGGTATATTGTTAAAGTATTTTTAATAATATTGTTGATTCAAAAATTTTACTAGTTATATGTGTTATGTGAGTGGTTGTATTGGTATGTTTATATATCGGTAATAGTTAAGATCAATTCCATGTAAAGCAATTACAAGTCCATCTTAATTGTCACTTCACTAATTTAATAAAAAATAAAAAATAAAACTAAACATTTTTGTTTTTTATTTTATATTTTTTTTGTCATTATGAAATTGTTTTTATAACACCATAATATTGTGCAAAATCATAAAAATAAAAAATAAAACTAAACATTTTTGTTTTTTATTTTATATTTTTTTTGTCATTATGAAATTGTTTTTTTATAAGACCAGAATATTGTGCAAAATCATAAAAATAAAAAATATGTAAATTATATCACAATTTACAAGTAGATTATAACTAATAAAATTTAATATAATATATTTAATATAAAATAATATACATTTATAATAATAATAAAATAATAAATATTGTTATAACATTTTTTTTATATATAATCTTAGCATACATTATTCATCATTCTTTTATATATTTTTATATATTTTGTGTATAATAATCTAAAGGATACACATTTATTTGGACAATGCTTTGTTGTAAAATCATTGTGGAATATTATCACAAAGGAGAGTCTTTAGAGAAGGTTTTTAGTTCAAACTTATAAAGCCCTAGATATAATGATGGATTGTATTAGGAGAGAAAGGAAAAACGTCTTGAATGTGTTAAACTAATAGAAAGCTCCAATCTTGGTTTTTTTTTATGATATTTTCCTTCTTAACCTAAAAATTTGGCAATGGAGCATAAGCAGAGTGGATGCAAATATTATAATGGGTTTTGGGAAAAAGTACATTTATTTTGGAATGATTGGCTTACTATTTTCCAATTATTGGGAAAGTTATATTAAATTCAATGACAAATCTAGCAATCTCCATTATTTGGACATAAGGTTGGTTGAGTTCTAGTGATTTAAATTTGACAAGTGAACAAGAAGGTGATTGGAATAACACCATATCCACTCTTCATGGGCATATATTAGACTTGGCCCACTTGAGAATGAACTTATTTGGGGGTTGGATATGGTTGGAGGTATTTGCTCAGTTAAACTAAGTTATGAGGCCCTGTGAGACCAACTTGTAATTGTTCATCTTGATAATTTTTGGGCTTGCAATTGTTGGAAATATGAATTTGTGGAGTTGAACATGAAAATTGTTGTGAAAAATGAGTGAAATCCATTTGGGTAAAATCTATAGGATAATTTAGCTAAGAAATATTGAATTTATAAGTAATGATGTCAAATTGATAGTTGCATGATTGAATTTAGTGAAGTATTGGGTTAATTATAGAGTTGAACTACAAACTTTACAACAAACATGAATTTCTAGAAATTAGAATTTATTAACATAAATTGGAAAAAAATTAAATTTTTTCGAAAATTTAAAAATTTGGTACCAATGACATCAAGGATATGGGGAAACACCAAGTGGTAATTGAATTGACATGTGGAGGTAGACATATGTCATGACAATATTCTTTCAAGTTGGAAAGACCTTGTCATTTGTTAAACATTTTCTAGCTTGAAATGAATGTGGATCATAGACCATGATCATACTAAACCATTAGATATTTCAAAGACAAGTTAGATTGTTACTTGGACAACACTTATAGCTTTGTAATCAATCTGGGTTGTTGTATTGGAATAGTTTCCATTGTTTGAGGAAAAGATGAGAAAGAAAGAAAGACCAAAGAAAAGGTAAGGTAAAGACAAGACAAAGTTATAACGAGGAAGGAGAGAGAATGGAGAAGAAAGATAAGATGGAAAGGTGACATGTCATGGCGTGGTAGGCCAATTGAACAAGGGGATGATTGGTACCACTCTAGAGTGCCAAGGGGGCCTAGATGTGATGTTTCATGCCACATTAGTAGCCAAGTTAGTTTTTTTATTATGATTTTATTATAATTTTATGGGTCCTAAAATTATGGGGTTGTTTTGAAACCCTTAATGATGTTTCTTGGAAATTTCAAGGTCATGGGTATGTCACATGTATCTTCGAAAGTCTTAATCCATATACTTAAATGTTAGTTCTTAATGAAATATTTCGAACAAGTTACTATTTTCACCAAATGGAGAAGGTATGCAAAAAATGAACCTATATTTGTGTAGGAAGAGGGGCAAATACTAGCACACTTCTAGGAGGCATAACTTCCTACTTAGAGCTTCGAGCGGAACATGGGGGTATCCATTAGAAATTTCTTAGATAGGAGAACCCACCTATGGATCTAGAATTGGAGTTTGAGGATTCAAATCCTCATGAGATAAAAATAAAGAAGCCTAATGGATTTAAAGGGAAAATTTGGGCCAATTCAAAAAAAATCATATGACCATAACTTTATAATTGGACCTTAGAATCAACATAATTATTGGAGAGATGTTGAATATAATAATCTATATATCCACAAAATTTTATTGGGGCAACAAATTTTTTTAGAAAATCAAAACAAGGAAACTAGTGGCATTAAAGAGAAGAAAACATAATGTGTAATTTCCAAAATTGCAAAATTACGTGTATCTATTAGAATTTGTTGGTTGCACGTTTTGTAGAATCACAATGAAAAGAATTGTGGAAAATGTCAAAGTAACTCATACCTATGAGTAATGAGTGAGGGACATGAATTTCAATATGGGAAATGAAGAGACGTATTATAATGAGCATAGGGGCATAACATAACCAATTGAAATGATAAAGATCATCAAGAGTCTAAATATGGAAGTGTAGAGCTATAGGGATGATAATCATGAGAAAATAATTATATCTTAGAAGGAGTAAAATAACATAGGTACTTAACTACTTCAAATTCTAAATCAACTATAAAAGCAAGTTATAATTGGATCAATTTCAAGATATGTATAAGAAGGTAGTTTTCCTACAAGAGAGAGTTATAGTGTAGCCAAAAATTCTAGGAGCATTACTAGGAATCCTAAGCCATACTAATCACTCGGTTATTTAGTTAAAATGGCACGTTCATTCATAGAATCACAAAGTAGTCCAAAATTATCTTATAAAGGGAAGAGACCAAAATCATAATCTATTGGAATCGTAAATCACTTTCAATTACATAACTATTGTTCCAACTTGGAAGCCGAGATTTCCTTATACCATTTGCAAGGAAAGGCCTCCGCATGGTAATATTAGTTGAAATAAGTCAAGCATCTAAATGAGAAGAATAACACTTGGAAGTATTTCAAGAAGTACTCCTAGTAGTAATATTTTTAATAACACTATTATGATAAGAAAAGGAAATAGTTCTTTGAACCCAAGCTAGGGAATATGACAATTCATGAATATGAGAGGTTTTTTTTTTTAATTATCGAGTTGAATTTTCTTTATCAAGGGTGAGAAAGTAAAGATTCAAATGTTCTTGAGTGGATTACCTAATTTCTACAAGGAAAAAATAAATTTTGATAAGCCAAAGACTTTGGAAGAGTCTAAAAGGAAGACTAAGTACTTGTATGACTAGAGTAAAAGCATACAAAAAATTCAAAAGTGTTTGAAGGGAAGGAAGAGGGAAAAGGTGGACAAATGAATGGTCTCAAACCAACTTCATCTTTTAGGAGAATTCTAAATGTATATTATCACAACCAAGCAACTCAAAGTGAATCTAATATGGTAGAATCTTTAGGGAAAATTCCAAGACCAACAATCAAATGTTAGTCTTGTATACAAAATGATGATGATTGTTCACAATCTTTAAGAAGCTATGATATTTGAAGAAATTGGGAGAAAAATTCAAAGGATATATTCAACCTTGGAAGATCAATAAATTGAGCATCGATCACACCTTATGGAAATGGAATGTAACATCTCAAATAAAATTGTTTCCATTTTGAATGGTTCAATAGAAGATAGTTATATTAATCCTAAAATAGTGGATAGGTTTCATTTGAAAAAGAGTAAACTTGAAAGATCACAGATGGTTCATCTAACCACTGGAACCAACAGAAGGATAAAATTGCCATGATCTATCTTATAAATTTGAATGGAGTTGACACAATTACAAATTTGAATATCATTCCATTAGGTTCCTATGACATCCTCATTAGGATTGATTGGTTGGAAAAGGATCACCTTGCTTTAGATTTTAAAACAATGAGGAAGGGCATCAAAGGAAACTCTAGGGGATTCCCGGATCCATTTACATAAGGGAAATTTCAGCCTTACCACTGAAATGATGCTTCAAAAAAACGTTTTCAATTGTTTGCAACCCATGTAGAGGAGACAACCAAGGTTGTGAGCCCAAAGTTGGAATATTTTTTAGTGCTACAATAATTTTAGGATGTGTTTGGAGAGATTCCAAGTTTTCCACCTAAAAAAGACATATTTATCCATTTATCTATTTCTTAGAGCTACTCGAGCATCCAAAACACATTATAACATGAGCACACTAGAATTAAAGGAGCTACAAATGTAACTAGAAGATATTTTGAGAAAGGAGTACATATTCTCAAACATGTTTCCTTCGAAGCTTCAATGCCTTTTGTGGAAAAGAAGGCCCAAGACCTTGTGTTTATACGTTCATTTCAAACAATTGAATAAGGTGACAATCTGGTAAGGATAGATTATTTATTTGATCAGTTGAAAGAATCCAAGGTATTTTCTAATATTGACCTGAGATTAGACTACCATAAAGTAGGAAGTAAGGAATAATACGTCATCAACACAACCTTCATGACAAGATATGGGCACTATGAATTATAGTGGTGCCATTTGGATTAAAAAATGCACCATTTGTTTTTATTTTCCTCATGAATGGAATTTTCATACATTATTGAATTAGTTAATCATAGTATTCCTAGATGACCTACTTATTTATCAATAATCAAATGGAGAGAATGAGAAAATGTTAAGGATGCTTCTATAGGTTCTAATAGAACATCAACTCTATGCCAACTTGAGTATATTGGGTATGTGTTATATTATTTGCACGACTAGAGAGGCATTATCACATTGCACAAGGCATAACAGGGGGTATCATCTCAAAATAATGTATATCTATGGATTTAGAGAAAATTAAAGCAATGAGAAGTTGGATATCACTTAAAAATGTCACTAAGGTCAGATCATTCATGGGGCTTACTAGTTACTACAAATTATTTATTTAAATATTTTTTAAATTTCACACCTAATTACTTATTTGCAAAAAGAGGGTGTGAAATCTGAATGGATAGTATAGTGTGAGGAAATATTTGAGTACTTAAAGAATTTATTGACAAGTGAACTCATATTAATGGTTCCTAAACCAAATGAGCATTTGTAATATCCCCAAATTGGGACTGCTAGCAAGGCATGCTACAGGATTGGAAATCAACCCTTGGATCCCTTAGATCTGAAAATCTAAGACCTAAATCCAAGAGGATATCAGAAAAAAATCCTTCTAGGTGGGTTAAACAGGTCTCCCACACCTATTACAGCTTGGAAAATGCCCCAGAAAGGGACTGCAACAAGATCAAACAACACTACTTCAGAAATAACGCAGTTCAGTAAGGTAGCAGCAGTAGGCCAATATGGAGCCTCAATAATGTCATATAGATCAGCAAATCAGAATTATATTGAAGCCCATGAGTCTTAGAAAAGAAAATAGAAGACTTATATAGGAAGAAACCCTCAAAAAGAGGTGTTGCAACACATAGAATTGAATGCAAATGCTTGACAGCGTTATTTTATTGAATGTACTGTAGCAGTGGATTACATATCAGATCTAGAACAAAGTAATGCATGAACAGTCAGATCCATGACAGATCCATACACTATAATGTCTATAATTCACATTCCCCTTGGGGATTTCAGCAAATCATGAAGCACATGGAGTAGATCTGAGATTCTATGCAGCAGATCTACAGATCTATTCAGAATTCTGGAGCATATACAGGAGTATTTATATCAATTCTGAATAGGACATGGATAAGAATAGAAATCCATGGATCACCACAGTGAAGGGCAGATCCCCAACGCCAAAGATCACTCCTCAAACTTTGCCAAATCACCCTGCAACTTTCCTCTTTGCAGATAACACAGTACTGGAAGAGGGACTACGATGTTGGCTTGAAGAACTGTTTGGCCTGATGCCAAGATGTATATCTAAAGCTCAAATGATCCAGAACACTCTTTCCAATGGGATTGAAGCCTCTCCCACTAAAAAGGGGCACTAGATTGGCCTAGATCTGAATAGATCTAGCCTCCACTTGTTGCAACTTGCAAATACAACCAAACCCTCAACAGGATATGAGTTTTAGTTTAAAGGAGAAACTTGGCCTTAAGCCTGATAGTGGACAAGTAATACAAGTCTCTCCCAAGAGCTACTCAAGGAAAGAGAAGGATTCCTAAACATGATATCCTTGTGCTAAACAACACTATTCTCTGCTAAACAGCCAAGAGAATGAGAAATGTCTAAACAGACATATTCTTCAAAAATAATGGTCATCAACAACCCTTCTCTTGTTGTCCTCCTCTTCCTTTTATAAGATTGAGATCTTGCAAAACCCTAAACCATCTCAATGATTTAGCTCCTTTCACATGTGTGGCCTCCATCTAAAACTGTGCTGTGCATCTAGGAGGTTCATTGAATCTAGATAGCGCTGTTGATTTGGTCTTGTTGACCCAATAAAAAATCTCAACCCCTTTCACACATAAGGGAGTTTTATTGAAGTAGCCCATATTTAGCCTTGTTCACATGGGGCATTGATTTTATTCACTGATTTTAGGAGTTTTTATGTTCCTCCCTTTTACATTTATTCATGAACACAAAAGTAAAGAAAAATTTAATATTCCAATTAGCTTGAGGCTAATTGGGAATATTACAGTCCTCCCCTCCAAAAATTTTCTTGTCCTCAAGCAACTCACAAGGACTTTGCAAAATATCCAATAAATTTGTCTCCTCCCAAGGATACAAGTTTGCCTTTGGTGAATAACCCAAATAGTTGTCATCATGAAGAAGTGGGAGATACATCAAAAGAAACATATGTTATCCATTGGTCTTCTCAAGGCATGAGATATGATAAATTACGGGTGATTCAACCCCCATGAGACACTCCAATCTCCATGCTATCATCCAAACAAAGTGAGCCAACCTTGGTAGCTCACAGAAACAATCACCAATCCCCTCCTTATGCAATGTATAGGGGTTACATGGATGGAAATGAGAGGTAAGAATGTTCAAATTACGATTTTTTTTCCTCCATTTATGATAAATGTGGAGCTGTTGATCCTGGGCTGCAATAATATAGTCCTCATGAAGCCAAAAGACACTTGGAACCTCATGATTCCCTTCATTGATTCTAGGGACCCTTCTTTCCCAATCTTCCATGCATATAGTGAATAAAGTGCCATCACCATATGTGCTACAAAAGAAACATGGACTAAGTGTCATATGAAGTATTGGATGGTGACAATAGTCCCTCCATTGAGACCAGCATTGTTCTTCTTCTTGCTGCCTCAAAACATAGTACAATAAGTGGCCACCCAACCACCTTCTTGCTGCCACAATTTTCTCTAAAGCTTGAAAATAGTAGAGGATAAGAGGTGTTAGCTGAATATGACTCAACTAACACATATCTTGCCAGAAATATTCCCATGTGAGAGACCTTTCCCAAAGACATAATTCAATCATATGGCTTCTTACATAAGGAAACAAAAGACATAGTGTAGCAGCCATACAATGTTCCATCGTCTTCCTGAAGTATGCATAAGTATGGGAAGTTCCATTCCCAATGGACACATCCAACCAATGTGTCATCCCTCCCATAATGTTCCCAACAAAGATCATAGCATCATTATCATCATGATATAAACAAGCTCCCTTATGCCTCCTCATGTGAGAGTTACATTTTCCCCCAAACCCAAGTACATACATGATCATGAGATACATTCCAAACATAAATACATGTAAATACATGAGATACATCCTAACAAAAGGTATGGACATGAGATTTAACATGTGATGTCCAAACTCTCTTCTTGTCAACCAAATCAACCATGCCTCCTTCTTATGCATCCTCCCATTAACACACAAGGCATGAGACAACAAAATATAAATCTTTGGGTAGTACCCAAACTCACCCAAGAGTAACCAGCGTAGTGCATCTCCTGCCTGCCTCAGATCTAGATGTGGTAAGTGGTTTTCCCACCACTTACTTGCTGCCCATAACATATCTCCATGGTTGAAAGTGGAAGGTATATTTGGTGCCTTAGGAAAGCACCCATCATGCTAAAAAATCACCCTTTGTTCACCAAGGGAGTGGCCATAATCAGAAATAGTTTTGGCCCAAAGTTAGCCATGAAATTTATAAGGTATAGCACTCCTCTTAGGAGTCATGGCCTGCACATACATAGTAAAATAATGCATATAATCAGAAAATAAAACATGATTTACATAAGTTGCTCTTCACCAATAGTTCCCCTTATGCAAGTGGAGCGGTGTATGGATCTTTCTCCTCCTCCTAAGGTGGGAAGAGTTGGCTGAAATAACTCTGTTGGTCCTCTAATTTGCACCCTTTTTTGACCATTTTTCCCTTTCCAAATCGTAATCATTTACCCTATTTTACCTATCTTATGCGCCCTCATCCTGCACTAGTGTGAGAACGATGACACATTTTGCATTAACTTCATATTTTACATATTTTAACTTAACTTAGCATTTATTAACTATTTATTATGTGATTTTCTACTTAGAATTACTTTTGTAACTCATCGTTACCTCCTATGTTATTTAATAGTTAAATTCTTACCCTGACCGCTAATTTTTAGTGCAGAACAGATCTCGCACCAGGGCCAGCACCGCGAATCTTGGCAGCAAATATGGATCTCTTTGATTGCTGCCTAATTTTGTACTACCATATCTGAAGGCAACCGAGTCCCAGTGATAACAGCAATTCAATCTGGAGTAGCGGAGATCGAACTTAGGAGGAACGAACAGCTAGAGATAGCCACGACCCGTTTTGTTAGAACGTTTAATTTTGAAGGCCGAAAGCTTATTATGCAATCAGTTATGTAATTTGTTGTAACGATTTCTGCAATTGGCTATGTAATGGTTAAACGATCCTTTTGGCCTGCGGCCAAAGGGATATATATAAAGAGAAATGTAAATAGGACAAGTTGTTCAATATTTGGATAGAATCAAATAGATCAGAGAATAGAACCAAGAGGCGGTAACAAGACTGTCTTGTGTTATCGCCCAAATTTGGGCTGGATATGTAATCGCGCATGTAATTGCTTTAAGTATCTAATAATAAGAGCTCCACCTCATGTTTTGTACATTTTATCATTTGGCTTAAATAGTTGATGAGTTAATACTGAGTATCGTTTTTGTTTGAAAGGGAAACGCGCTAGTTGGCTAAGGGCCCAGCCAACCCAGCATGTTCTCCCTCCTTGTTGTTCTTGTAATTTATGTTTTAAACTGTCAAGTGTGATTTAATTTGCAGTATTTGAATTTCTGTTTGAGTGGAAGAAAATCTGTTGCGTGAATTAGTTAAGTTACTTTTTGCACGGTTGATTTCTTTCCCTTGCCTGGTTCAAGCAGGAGCTTTTACCTGCCCCAATGCACGTTAGTGTTCTATTCACTTTCTGCACGATTTGGTTTATTTCCTCTGCCTGGTTCGTTCCTGCACCAGTGCACGTTGGTGTGCTATTCATTTTTTTCACAATTTGGTTTATTTCCTCCACCTCGTTCGTTCTTGCACCAATGCATGTTGGTGTGCTATTTATTTTCTGCACATTGGTTTTGTTTCTCCCTGCTGCAAGCAGGGGAACTGTTCTCGCACCAACACTAGATAATATGATGCAGCAAGCCTTTCTAGCTTACTTCTAATAGCTTTCTTGCTTTCAGTCATATCTTAATTAAAAAACATAGTTTTCTTATTTTCTACAGATATTCATCTTTACTGATATATGATTTGGTTTTATCACACTGCAGTAATGAATCATTGATTTCAAGGATCAAAAGTTAAAGTGCAAGAAGCTCTGATCGAGTACAAGAACCAGTTTCTTGGTATTGGATCTGAGTGCTACAGACTTGAGAAAGTTCAAAGCCCTTGCACGAAGAAAATCATTTTTTAGTAAAGACATTACTTTACACTTTCTGCATAAATCGTTGTTCCTGCACTAGGGCAAGATTGATTTTCGCAACAAGGATATCTTTACATATGCAGGATTGAAGGGGGCCATTTGTTGAAAACTGCTAAGGTGTCTTTGCTGAAGGAAACACATTCTCAGTAGCTAATCAATATTTATCTAGAGTGATTGCTCCTCTTTATTTCTGAATCTCTTTTGCAAGTACATTTCTTCTTGTTCTAGCCTCAGATTGTTTTGATGGTTTGAGTTTCCTCTTTCTTCCCTAAATTTTGATTTTGCAAATCTTCTTTTCAAAAGTATGAGTTGATATTAGAAATATTCATACCATCTCTGGCATTGCATGTGCTTCGTCTCTAAGTTTACGAATCCCCCGGGTTGACAATTAAGTGTTGAGGATTTTTACTTAAGTGTAATTCCTACACCCAACATTTTGGTGTCGTTGTAGAGGAGGCGATTTGATTTGGTAAGAATTTTCTGATGATGCAATAGGGGTAAGTCTGCCTTTATCTTTTTGTAATTTTTTATGCAAGTGTGGTGAGCTTTATTTCAGCCAATAACTTTGAAAATCAATTATCTTCAGATCTTTAACGTTATATCATTTTTGGGGTGTTGTAAGAACCCCTATTACTAATATGTGTGTGGATATAGGGACTATCAATCAACTAGATGGACTTAAAGATGATAACAAGTATGAAGGTTCTCTCTCAAGCCCTAGTAGCTGCTGGGATCTTGATCTCTACCTCTCAGGAAGAAAACTTCTTGACAATAGTCAAGGACTTGTCCATTTCTCCACCATCACAAGAGGATTTAGAAGTCTCTTTTGAGGAGACAAATGAATCATGCACTAGAATCAATAGAGAACATCCACTGGAACCTGATATCGAGGAGTTCTTGACATGTCTATTAGTAGATTCAGAATGTAATCAAGAGACTACTCACCCTACGGAGAACAATCAACATGACATGGAAGAAGAGGGCGAGCAGCATGGGCCAAATCAAGAAATCGACCAAGGCTACCATGATCATGTCGAACATTGGTTCCAAACAACTACTCATGCAAGGCAACATTATCCCCTTCTAAAACTCTTGTTGTCATATCATTTACATTCGTTGGTTTTTCATGCACACTTTCAAGTTTGTATGACAAATTTGAGCATGAATATATATTTTCACCTGATCCACACATGGCTTCATTGGAAGTACTCCTATACATAAAAAGAAGTCTTCCGCCTCTTAGGTAAAGTAGGGTAGGTGAATAAAGCTGTTAAGATGCTATTTGGGCTTTTGATTTTTAAAGTGTAGTCATTAAAACTACTTTTGATCCGCATTGGTTTTTAACACACACATCTGTGACACATCTTGTTGAGTATGATTCACTCTAATACCTCATGATTTTTCAAAGTAACCATGACTAATCACTCTAAGAAGTTGTCATATGATATATATAATTTCAGTTTCCCTTAGAAGGTACTATTAGAAACCCCCTATGGAGGACCACTCTTGTTAAGATCATAATAAGCTACTCTTGAGAAAACTAGCATTTTTTAATTCAAGAAGTCTTTTAGTCATTATCTGGGATATCTTTAATAAGTCTTTAGGGCAGAGGAACTATTCAGTAATGATTAGTCATTAAAAAAATTTCACGCCATCCCATATTCTTAAGGAGTAGATCTGTCTCCCCACTTATTAAGTAACCTTTTAGGTTGATCATAATCAGAGTATAAAAAATATTTAGGGGAGGATAGGAGGTCTCGTGATGAGCCGACCTACCATGATCATGAGACCTAGCATGCATGACATTACTGCTTCTAGTCACCAAGCCAAAGTAATGGCTTTCAACCAAAAAGTTGGAAGATAGGAGGTCTCATCACAAGCTGACATGTTCATCCATGTTACTTCTTGTGAGTGGCACTGCCATTAGTTGGTTACCAAGCCAAATCAGTGGCCTTCATCTAAAATTAAAATAAGATAACTCTGAATCCATGCCTAGTAAGTGGGACACAGACATTTCAATGGGTCAAAAGACACCCCAGTCGAGGTTATGGACACCTGCGAGTAGCAGGGATATGTATGTGGTATTAAAGTTAACTGCATACTATGATTTTCTTGGCTATCTTTCTCTTCCCCTAACCTTATCTTTTTTTCTTAGACAATGGTTTTAAAGACGATTTGAACATGATGCTTTGAGTTATATCTTTCAAAAATCAAGAATCTTTAAGGACGTGGTACCCTTAGTAAAGGTTATTCTTTGTGATATATTAAGAGGAAATTTAGTTTGAATCCGGATGACAACGGAATTTAGAGTGTTCAATAAAGAGGTTGCTAATTGGTATCATAACTCATTTTGACTTTCATGATATTTAGAGTGATGAATTACTCAATGATGACTGCTCACAAGACGCTGGTTAGCAATAATGTGTATTGATGGTGGTTGTTGCTGGGCTGTGAATATGACCACTTTTTAACACTTATTTCATCCATTTTTACGCTTCTTTATCATTTCATTTATTATAATTTATCATATAAATCCATTTTATAATTATTTATGCTCTTATGGATAAATATTATTTCTTCTCCTTTATTTTTAATAAATTGATGATTATTATGCATAATTTTATCAATGATGGTTTATTAATATATTTTGTAACATCATTCACCATTTTAGCCTCCAAGATATTTTCCAAATTGCAGATTTGATCTCCAAATCATCATCAAATATTCCAACTCAGAAATTCACTGGAATAAGAAGTGACAGTTTTGCGGTTGATATTCTGGGCAAATGAAGAAGAATTTGGAAAATCCGGAACATGGGTTTTGTCCAGAATGGACCAAATTAATTTTAACATAGAATGGTTTGCCCAAATTCGGCCTATATTGAGAGAAACGCAAGGTTCTTTGAGCATGATTTTCTCAGATTTACTGTTGCGGCCGTCCTCCAAATTATCTCAGCTGCAAACCCAAATTCGACTTGCTCTTGTTGAAAGATTGATGGAAATATATTTTCTCGTTGATAAAGTTGTTGGGAACAATCCAATATTGTTCTGAGAGATCATATTTTCTATTTAATTTCTCCTCTTTCTGATTATAAAAGGAGAGCATGTATTATGTATTGGGGAAGAATGGATGATTATTGAATTCCTTTTGTAACATTGTAATTCCTTGACTCTCATGATCAAAGAGCAACTGATGTAAAATCTATTCATGTTTGATTAATACAAAGACGCGTTCTTGTTCCATTTCTCAAACTATGAAGTAAAACCCAGCGGCGTTTCACCAGTGGTTGAGGGCCCGACCCTGGTGGATCGATCCACTGTTTGTATCTCTATCTTTTCATTATTGTTGTGAGATAGTTCATATTTGTTTTTATTACAATTTGCAAGTTAATTTGTTTGTTGTTTAATTGCTTATGGATCTTGGTGTGTTACGTTAATGAATTTCATCGCTGTTCCATTTCAACAAGGATCTTAATTCCCGTATTATTCATCTTGTTATTGTTTACTAAAGCTTTGTTGTTCAATATTTAACTCCATTTGCTTGCTGTTCATGTCGATTACTGTTTAACAACGTTTGCTGTGGGCTTGGTGTTTAATAGAATTCTTGTTTTAAGTTAATATTTGTTGCTGACCACTTTCGATTCATTAGCTTCAGATTGCAGAAAGATTGTTTATTTACATTGTTACATTTTGTTGTTTATGCACATAGCCATTCAATTACAGATTTCTTTTAATTTCTAATTCTTGCTTTTAATAAGAGTTCTTCTTTGTTTACTTTCAACAGCAGTTAGTTCAATTTTGATTTCCCTTTGATTGCTTTAAATCAGGACTGTCAACTGTAGAGAACATTGGTTATTGCTTCCTCATTCCCAGATTGATTGTCTTGTTCCAGTTTGATTTCAATTGCATCAATTTCTAAAGGAATGAGTTATTGCTACTGTATCCTTAATTGATGTTTGTTGAGTGAATAGTTAAGTTTTAGAGCATTTGAATTTATGTTATTGTAATTAGATTTCTCTTCCAAGCATTTGTTTACTTTTGTATTTAGAATATTGTACTACATCTCACACCGCATTGCTCTTGGATAAATTGTCAGCTCAGACTAAGTACACTCTTGAAATAAAAATTCGTTCCCGGATTGATAATTAATGTAGGATAAATAGGTGTTAAAAAGATACCTTTTATACCTCAACAGTTGCCTCTAAATATGCGCTGCATAATCTAGGTACAAGATTGCTATAGTAGGTGCATGAACATGAGGTAGTTATTTTGAGATTGCACCTTTTCAAAAAAATTTGATTTTCATTATAAGACTTTGGGCAGAAACAAAACAAGAAATTCATTTGAGACAAGGTAACAGGTATGTACCATACTCTTTTGTCTATAATTCTCACTGCAGTTATTTTTCTTGCACCAGTGCGGGCAGACCTTCTAGAAATTTTTCTTCCTTTCTTCATATCCCATTTCGTAATTTTCCCTCAGCTTTCTTCTCGGAATCCTAGAATAATTAACCTTCCCATATTCTTCTAAATTCACCCTATCCGCTTCGAAGAAATCCCACTTTAACCCTGATTTTTTTTTTCCTATCCCACTTCTATTTTCCCTCTTTTGGTACTTTCCTAGAATCCCTGTGATAGAATTCCTTCCCATTCTAAGATTTTCCTTTCCCACTCCTTTGTTCCCTCATGAGTTTATTGCAGGATCTTGCATACAAAGAGCAGAAGGATGTGCTCTGAAGCATCAAGAAAGGGCGAAGAAAAATTCAGAATAAGTTGAGGAAATCATGTGAAATCCAGCCTATATTTTAATTCTCTGTCTTAATATTATGCTTGCACTAGTGCAAGCATGTTGTCCTATATGATAATATTAACAGAAAAGTGCCAGTAGAATGATATGATTTAAGTGGTACAAAGATTAGTACAAGCATGCACCTCATCAACAACATAGCACAAGTTATCATATGACATAAGAAAGTGATCATGATGGAAATTTATATGATGTTTTTCATATGATTGACAAGTATTTATGCTATTATATTACCTAGGAGGAAATTAGTTAAAAGTACAAAGTTTTTTTTAAGTAGAAATCATGATCTTTTTAATGAGTGATAAGTTTTTTTTTGTAATTATGAAGAAATGTAAGAATCGTGTTAATCATTGTTTTCATATAATCTACCCCGCTTTGCAATAATTTGAAATATCCTTCACTCATAACTCTCCCCACTCCTACATTTATCCTAAACATCCCTTCATCGTGATTATTACTACACTTAACCGTTAAACTGCCGTCGCGTGTACCAATTAAGCATGACCAGAAATGATGACTATTTATGGAAAATGAATAAAAAATACAGTTAGATCTTTATGTATGAAATTAGATTCCCCGGTATTGCATTAAAGCCTTGGAAATTATTGTTCATAGCCGATAGCAACAATGTCGCTCGTCCAAAATGAGCCCCTGTCTCTTAGCAATATTGAGCAAACTGCCGAATTTTGCAACAGTCTTCCACTGCTGCGGAAGTCGGGATTTCTATGGTTCCTGTAGAAGTTCGATGGGTATGACAGGGAGGTCACCCTGCAATTTGCAAGAAGCTTTAAGAACGACCAAGTGAGAATTGGGCCGCTCAAATTCAAAGTCATGAAGAAATTTGTAGCAGCAGCAACAGGTCTGGAGAATACGGGAGTGGAGTGGTTCAAGAACCAGAAGCCGGAAAGTAAACGTTGGTAGTGTTTTTTCACGGATAAGAAGATCGAGGTTAATTGGAAACGCGGAGTTCCGCGCAAAGCCCTGTTGGGTCAATGGCAGGATCTCCTGTTTGTTTTGCAGAAATTTGTGACTTGCGAAAGGAGGTACACCTGTACCCTGGTGTATCATTTTAGACTGCTGCAAAATTTTGAAGGAGGCCAGCACATTCGTTGGAGGATGAACTTCCCATACTTTTTTCTCAAAGCCTTGGAGAAAATGGCTAGAATCATACAGGATGGAAGGGAGGACCAAGCCGATACACGATTATACCATCACGACCTGATAAAAATCCTGGTCTTAAAATAACTGGAGAGCAAAGGTATGACATGGGAAGAGCTGTTGAAACAGCTGCACGGGAATTCAGTCGAGGGAAAGAAGATGGAGACTCCTACCAGTACAATTAAGGGTCTGAACAGAAGCGAAAAGGGAAGTTCTTCTCGCACTAGTGCGAAAAGAAAATGGTTAGAAAAATCGATAGAAGAGAAGACCTCGTCTTCCATTAAGGAAACAGTCGGTGCACTTGATGGAGAAACACCTTCTACACAGGCACAGGCCTCTGAGCACGACAGGCTGTCGGTTCTTGCAGATGCGAAGAATATTGCACAAGTCGAGGACGATACTCTGTTGGCACATTTTATCAAAAGACCCCATAAGAAGAATAAAATTGCCAATGTAGGTAAGAAACCACAACCCCCACAGGGTATGGAATCCCATTCTGCACCAGTACAAGAATAACCCATAGAAGAAGAGGAACCGGGTGAAGAGAAACCAGAAGAAGAAGAAGAGGCAGAAGAACCCACAGAAGATGAGGAACTGGATGAACATGAACCGGAGCAAAAGGAAGGAGACCTGGAAAAACAGGAACTGCAGGTAGAGGAGTTCCTTGACGCGACCATGGCAGATATAGAAGTCCCGGAGCCAGTGATAGCCCCTATTGAGATATAGGGGGGGAAATAATTGGTGACTCCTGCTGCTCGCATAGCATAATTAGAACTCTAAGTGCGAAACTTGGAGCAACTTGTGACCAAAGCACAAGAGGAGAAAGAACAAAGCAGAGAAGAATTGATGGTAGAGCTCAAGCAAAAGAAAAGCAAGGTTAAAGTATGGAAATATTCGGCTGGATGTTGTTTCAGGCGGTTCAAAAAGGTTTCAAAGAAGATAAGGCATATCAAGAGGAAGAAGGCCAAAACAATGCAGCCTAAGGACAACATGCCGAAACAGGACTGAGTTGGAGTATTCAAAAATTTTGGTTTTTTTGTAGAGGTAAAAAAGTTGTTTGAGGACACACAATAGTTTAGGGATGGGAGGATGTTGGTCCTCTAATTTTCACCCTTTTTTGACCATTTTTCCCTTTCCAAATCGTAATCATTTACCCTGTTTTACCTATCTTATGCACCCTCATCCTACACTAGTGCGAGAATGATGACACATTTTTCATTAACTTTATATTTTACATATTTTAACTTAACTTAGCATTTATTAACTATTTATTATGTGATTTTCTACTTAGAATTACTTTTGTAACTCATCTTTACCTCCTATGTTATTTAATAGTTAAATGCTTATCTTGATTGCTGATTTTTAGTGCAAAACATATCTCACACCAGGGCCAGCACCGCGAATCTTGGCAGCAAATCCGGATCTCTTTGATTGCTGCCTAATTTTGTACCACCATATATGAAGGCAGTCGAGTCCCAGTGATAGCAGCAAGTCAATCTAGAGTAGCGGAGATCGGACTTAGGAGGAACGAACAGCTAGAGATAGCCACGGCCCGTTTTGTTAGAAAGTTTAATTTTGAAGGCCTAAAGCTTATTCTGCAATCGGTTATGTAATTTTTTGTAACGATTTTTGCAATTGGCTATGTAATGGTTAAACTATCCTTTTGGCCTGCGGCCAAAAGGATCTATATAAAGAGAAATTTAAATAGGACAAGTTGTTCAATATTTGGATAGAATCAAATAGATCAGAGAATAGAACCAAGAGGCGGTAACAGGAATGTCTTGTGTTATCGCCCAAATCTGGGCTGGATATGTAATCACGCATGTAATTTCTTTAAGGATCTAATAAGAAGAGCTATGCCTCATGTTTTTTAAATTTTATCATTTGGCTTAAATATTTGATGAGTTAATACAGAGTAGCGTTTTCGTTTGAAATGGAAACGCACTGGTTGGCTAAGGGCCGATCGAACCCAGCACGTTCTCCCTCCTTGTTGTTCTTGTAATTTATGTTTTAAACTGTCAAGTGTGATTTAAATTGCAGTATTTGAATTTTTGTTTGAGTGGAAGCAGATATGTTGTGTGAAGTAGTTAAGCTACTTTTTGCATGGTTGATTTCTTTCCCCTGCTTGGTTTGAGCAGGAGGAGTTACTTGCCCTAGTGCACGATGGTGTGCTATTAACTTTCTGCATGATTTGGTTTATTTCCTCTGCCTGGTTTGTTCCTGCACTAGTGCACGTTGGTGTTCTATTCATTTTCTGCACGATTTGGTTTATTTCCTCTGCCTCGTTCGTTCCTGCACCAGTGCATGTTTGTGTGCTATTTATTTTCTGCACATTGGTTTGGTTTCTCCCTGGTGCAAGCAGGAGAACTGTTATCACACCAACGCTAGATAATATGATGCAGCAAGACTTTCTAGCTTACTTCTAACAGCTTTCTTGCTTTCAGTCATATCTTAATTAAAAATGATTGTTTTCTTATTTTCTATAGATATTCATCTTTACTGATATATGATTTGGTTTTATCACACTGCAGTAATGAATCATTGATTTCAAGGATCAAAATTTAAAGTGCAAGAAGCTCTGATCAAGTACAAGAACCGGTTTCTTGGTATTGGATCTGAGTGCTGCGGACTTGAGAAAGTTCAAAGCCCTTGCACGAAGAAAGGCATTTTTTAGTAAAGACATTACTTTACACTTTCTACATAAATCGTTTTTCCTGCACTAGTGCAAGATTGATTTTTACAAGAAGGATATATTCACATATGTAGGATTGAAGGGGCCCATTTGTTGAAAACTGCGAAGGTGTCTTTGCTAAAGAAAACACATTCTCAGTAGCTAATCAATATTTAGCTAGAGTGATTTCTCCTCTTTATTTCTGAATCTCTTTTGCAAGTACATTTCTTCTTGTTCTAGCCTCAGATTGTTTTGATGGTTTGAGTTTCCTCTTTCTTCTCTAAATTTTGATTCTACAATTCTTCTTTTCAAAAGTAGGAGTTGATATTAGAAATATTCATACCATCTCTGGCATTGCCTCTGCTTCGTCTGTAATTTTACGAATCCCTCGGGTTGACAATTAAGTGTTGAGGATTTTTACTTAAGTGTAATTCCTGCACCCAACAAACTCTATCTTAGAGTCTTGTTGTTTCTCCAACTCCACAAGGTTCATGCATCTTTGACAATGTTGATATAGTTCTTTTTCAAAGCCCTCCCAATAATATCTCCTCAAGATGATGTTTTTGAGCTTCATAGAATATGTGTGACTGAAATAGAATTCTTCATAGGCTCATTGTAGTAACTTCTCCTTGAGCTTGGAAGATCTAGATTTGAAGATCCTACCATGATCATAGATGGATCCATCTTGGACTAAATATCCCTCATCATGTAGCAAGTCATCAAGAATCATGCAAGTATGTAGATCCTTGGATTATTCCACCAACAGTTGTGATTTCCAATATGGATCCAATCTCTTCAATAATGACAGCGCTATAGAATTATGAAATGAAGTAGTTGTCACATCATCATGCTCCTTTTTGACATGCTCAGTGCTAAATTCACATGTTGGAGTATTGTAGCTCCATCTTTGTTGCCTCTCTTGCAGCTGATTTTGTGCAAGAAAATATTGAAGAATAGGAAGATAAACCTTCTTTTGAAAGGTTTATCTCTTCCAAAACTTCCATAGTTTGGCCCATGCATACAACAGTGTTTGCCCCCTCTTGTCTTCTTCAGAAATATTCTTTGTATGTGGAGATATAATTTTCTACCCTAAATATATTGAGTGGCTATTTGACATAATGCTAATGTCATCATAGATCTCCAAGTTCTTCCTTTCTAGCGCAAACAGATGAGTGAGGAATAGCAGAATCAATTTCAGAAAATTGTTCAGCCCTCCTTGGAATCCATCAATAGATCTCAGTGCTATGGTAGCCAAATATGTCACTGCTGCACAAGGTTGAGATAACACTTTATTCTTCCTCCCATTAGGGGGTCTCCCTGGTGAAATACCTCCATGTAAAGAGACATCAAGATCTGAAGTAGACTATATGAATGGTTGGACTGATGTGTCCCTTTCCTTGCTACATATATCAATCTCCTTCTCATGAATAGAAATCCCTTGAAATAAACAAGGGTGCATGCTCCTCATCATTGGATGTTGATCCATCCTTCCTCCTCTTGCTTCAAGCAAGGTATCACTGCCCAATAATGTTGTCACAAAATTCTCCTTGGGAATCATTTTCAAAGATGCAAAATCTTTCTCCCTTGAAACAATAGCTTCATGTCCATCCCCATGTGGTGATGGGTATTCTTTTGAGGTAACAGAGTTGTTACTGCCCTCTTGATCTTCCTTCACATCAATATTTGAGAATGCCTCATCATCAATGAGAGACCTTGGATCTTGGTCTTCCTTTGAAAGAGGAATCTCCATGATTTCCTTTTGAGAAGAAATCTCTTCACGCAATGGGGATCTTGCCTTGGAAAAGGTATCACAAAAGTTTTTATCCCCTTCAACAAAAATTTTAAGTGGAGTTTTCACAATAGATCTTTCCAACTCATGCAAGGGTTTTTCATGCTCATGCTTTGCTAGCTCAATCAAAGAAGTTTTAGTTTGTTCTACATCAAATATTTTCACCATTATCCTAATGAAATTTTCATAAGTAGATATATTTTCATTATTCAATGAGAAAGATTCAAATAACCACCTTAAGATGCAGCGTTGCTACCTTAAGGGCTTCCTTTTCTGAAACTTGATGTAGATCCAAATATGAGTCTAGCTGATCTATCCATGCTTTGGCTGTGCATGTGGAGGATCCATCAAAATTTGGCAGAAATAATCTACCTCTTCTTCTTCTATTGTACTTGTTGGATCTCCTTTCCTCCTTCAGCTGGCAGAACTCTTGGAAGCTCAAGTTCTCCTTGATTATCCAAGATTTAGATTCATACTCCTGAAGATAATCACTCAAAGTCTCCTCCTTTGGTGCATCTTCTTCCTTCATCTCTCTTGCAGTAGATCTGGGCATAGAATAACATTGTGGATCTGATTGTGTAATTGAGTGCTTGCACATATAAGATGAAGAATTGGGGTTTTATTCATGTAAATATATTCTTGACGGACCTTCATGTCATGCCCTCTTCATTTCTTTGATTTCTCCTTTAAGCTCATACAGAGTTTGGAATAGAGTTTTTGAGAACTTTTTCCCTTTCATTATTCCAGATAAAGGGGTTTTACCCTTTTCTTTTGTGCCTTCAGTGTAATCGCACTTATTTTTCAGTCTCTTCTTTTCATGAAAAGACATATTGGCTCTTTTTCAAAGGAAGCACAGGTTGTGCCAAGAAAGTTTCTTCGACACCACTGTAATATACCCAAATTGGGACTGCTAGCAAAGCATGCTACAGGATTGGAAGCCAACCCTTGGATCCCTTAGATCTGACAATATAAGACCTGAATCCAAGAGGATATCATAAACAAATCCTTCTAGGTGGGTTAAACAGGTCTCCCACACCTAGTACAGCTTGGAAAATGCCTTAGAAAGGGACTGCAACAAGATCAAACAACACTGCGTTAGAAATAATGCAGTTCAGCAAGGTAGCAGTAGTAGGAAAATATGGAGGCTCAATAATGTCATATATATCAGCAAATCATAATTATATTGAAGCCCATGAGTCTTAGAACAGAAAATAGAAGACTTATACAGGAAGAAACCCTCAAAAAGAGGTGTTGCAACACATAGAATTGATTGCAAAGGCTTGAAAGCATTATTTTATTGAATGTACTGCAGCAGTAGATTACATATTAGATCTAGAACAAAATAATGCATGAATAGTCAGATCCATGACAAATCCATACACTATAATGTCTCTACTTTACATTCCCCTTAGGGATTTTAGCAAATCATGAAGCACATGGAGTAGATCTTAGATTCTATGCAGCAGATATGCAGATCTATTCAAAATTATGGAGCATATATAGGAGTATTCAGATCAGATCTGAATATGACATGGATAAGAGCAGAAATCCATGGATCACCACAGTGAAGGGAAAATCCCCAACACCAGAGATCACTCCTCAAACTTTTCCAAATCACCCTGCAACTTTCCTCTTTGAAGATAACATAGTACTGGAAGAGGGACTACAATGTAGGCTTGAATAACTGTTTGGCCTAATGCCAAGATGTAGATCTGAAGCTGAAATGATCTAGAACACTCTTGCCAATGGGATTGAAGCCTCTCCCACTGAAAAGGGGTACTAGATTGGCCTAGATCTGAATAGATCTAGCCTCCACTTGCTGCAGCTTGCAAATACAACCAAACCCTCAACATGATCTGAGTTGTAGTTGAAAGGAGAAGCTTGGCCTTAAGCCTGATAGTGGACAAGTAATACAAGTCTCTCCCAAGAGATACTCAAGGAAAGAGAAGGATTCCTAAACAAGATATCCTTCTGCTAAACAACCAAGAGAATGAGAAATGTCTAAACAGACATATTCTTCAGAAATGATGGTCATCGACAACCCTTATCTTGTTGTCCTTCTCTTCCTTTTATAAGATTAAGATCTTGTAAAACCCTAAACCATCTCAATGATTTAGCTCCTTTCACGTGTGTGGCCTCCATATAAAAGTGCGTTGTGCATCTAGGAGGTTCATTGAATCTGGACAACTCTGTTGATTTGGTCCTATTGACCCAGTCAAAAGTCTCAACCCCTTTCACACATAAGGGTGTTTTATTGAAGTAGCCCAGATTTAGCCTTGTTCACATGGGGCATTGATTTTATTCATTGATTTTAGGAGTTTTTATGTTACTCCCTTTTACATTTATTCATGAACAGAAAAGTAAAGAAAAATTTAATATTCCAATTAGCTTGAGGCTAATTGGGAATATTACAGTATTTTTTTGTGGAGATAAAAAATAGGCTCAGAAATGAAAGTACTCGGAATCTCCTGAAACTAACGGAAAGTCATAGTGTTCGTCGACCTAATTCTAATGATGGTTGAATAGCCTTAAGCTAGAGTTGTATGAAGAAGTTATGACGTTATGATTTTTTTGATGAATGAAAAAAATATTCAACAATAGGGTTGACTGGGCTACTGACTTTGCAGTTCATACAGCTACTATCATCAGCTAAATGTGCATGGTATGGTAGGCAGTGGACCAATCCACTCTCGACATGTGGCATGTTCGTACAGGTGGAATTTGGTGTGTTTTGATTGCTTTGTGTAGTTTTGAGGTGGCCCAATCATAGGCCACCACATGGACCTATCAGAGGCCACCACATGGCCCTCTATGATTGGTCAAAAATTTTGTAAATAGGCCTGAATGCCTCAACTGGGTTCGATCCATCGACCTACCACAATAAAAATTTGTGCTTTACCATTGGGCCACAACGTTGGTACTTAATATAAAATGTGGTCGAATTATATTTAACTTCATATAGTTTCAGCATTTGGAGGGGGCAGATGGTAGCCCTGGCTCCTGGTCATGACGACACTCACATGCCCATGGAGGAAGTGGAATGGGGGTGGGAACTAGGCTCCAGCCCCAGGTCATGTGCGATGGTTTTATGACCAACCATGTGCCCACGACAGAGGGTTATGGTGGAGGGGCAGGGACTAAGCCCCTAGTTACATGCTCTCACCATAGTACTGGGCATAGAAGACTATGTCGGAGGGCGTGGGAAGTTGGACCGGGCCCATGGCCCTATGGATAGTTATGTGACCATGCTGACAGTAGTAGGAGGCCTATCCAGCGGCGGCGAGAAGTTGGCCCTCACCCCCATCCATATGGCCATATGTGACCACGTCCAAATGGAAAAGGAGCCAAATTCGATGGGGGAAGAACATTGGCCCCAACCCCCGGCTCTATGGGTGCCATGTGACCCTGATCCGACGCATAGGGTTATTGGAAAAATTAAAGAGGAAACAAATTGCCCATTTTTTGGGAATCTCGTCAACCCTGGGAGAAATTTTTGCTCGACAGACTGTGTAAAGGGTGAATTTGCAGGACAGTTAGCAGGTTTGGCCAATTTGTAGGACATATAGTATAACATGACTTGAAGAAGCATAACTTTCTCAATTTTTCACCTTTTTGAGCTCAAGAAGAGCTTAGATGGGGGTTTTTAAGCGTCCTAAACTCAATTGAAGCCTCAATTTTCTTATTTGAGCACTTTATGATGGATTTTTTGTAGAATCAAGCCTTTTAGTGCTAGAGATAATCAAATTTTTGAAGTATTTTGAAGTCATTTTGAGCATGGAGAGAGCCTAGTCAGGCGTTTTCCAACCTTTTAATTTTGTCTGCAGCAATTGTTACTTCAATAGAGAAGCTCTTTTTAGTGTTTTCTCAATATGTGTTCATGAGATAAGCTCTTTTCAGCACCTCATTTTGGAGCTGTTTTATGTGTTTTTATGCTTGGATTTCAGGTGGGGTAGAAGGACCTGTTGTGTTAGTCATTTTTATGTTGAAATTTTCATGACTTGTTGTAGGGAGCCATATTTTTGGAGTGAGAATTATTTGTAGGAGAAACAAGCCACTCTAATGTCAAAAATTTGTATGTATTCATTTACTATTGAAATCAATAAAGTGGTCTAGCTATTGGAGTAGGCCCAGAGATGTAGCTCGGCAGGGGTGAACTCTATCATCAAATGTTGGTTTCTTCTATTTATATTTGTCATTTTGAGTTGCATGTGAATGTGTTACTTATTAAAGTTCATGTGAAAACCGAACTTACCATCTTGAATAGGTTGTGAAACTTTTTTACCTTTAAATACCCATTTTGTTAACTTGAAAAGTGTCAGAGGACGATCGATTTTTTATAGGAGTTGGTTCTCCTCCAATTGCACATCAGGTGGTATTGGAGCCAAGTTTTGATGAATTTATAAGTATGGGAAAGAAAATAAAGCATGAAAGACTCCAAGAGTTTTAATATATTAATATATATCTTCGAATGGAGAATCTCAAGCTAAGGAGATTGCTTGAAATTGTAGAGGTTGAGAAGTGTTGGGTGTGGAGCCTAATTATCTTGTTTATTTTGTATCACAATGTTGGACCCTTGTACCTTAATGGGGTGGCAATGCTGCCCGAAATTAAACGCTGCCTGGGGGGTCCAGGGGGGGCGGTTGTGACTTTATGGAGCCCCTTCCTAGTGGGGGGTTTCGGGGGTAGTGCCCCCAAAGCTAAAAACAGATGTAAAATTGCCTTGTAAAAGTATAGTAATTTCTAGTCAATCTGGGTCGTTCATTAGGCAGATGATATGATGGTAGAAGTTACATTTAGTTTATGGTTTTTTTCCCTAGAAGGCACGCCCTCGCTTGTATGAGGGTATTTTATTTCGGCTGTGTATTGTATGTGTATTCTCGGAGTGAGAAACATATAGGGAGACTGTGAGAGAGAACAGAGGATATTATAGCGGATATGCTGTAGGTTGTGTTTCTTCATTTTGCTGGATAATAGAAAGGAAGGACTGGCTGTTCAGGGTGGACATAGCCCAAACTGGGTGAACCACGTTATCTATGTCTCTCTGGTTTTATTTGTTTTGTGTGCTTGTGTTTTCCTCATATTTTATGTGTTTCATTGCTCTGTAATATTTAATTTTCTAACAACTAGTATCAGAGCCGAGGTCTATTTGGCTAATAAACTCGCAGGAAAGAAGGGTTCCTGGTTCGAGTGGGAGCAATGGCGAAATATGGTAAATTTAGGGTCGAGAAATTTAACGGCCAAAACTTCCCATTGTGGAAGATGCAGATGGAAGATTATCTGTATCAGAAAGATATGTACCTACCATTGAGCGGAAAAACAAAGAAGTCGACAACTATGACAGACGTAGAATGGGATATTCTTGATAGAAAGGCACTCAGAACAGTACATTTTTGCCTCAAGGAGTCGGTAGCCTTCAATATTTCGAAGGAAACAACAACAGAGGGTTTGATTAAGGCGTTGGTGAATCTATATGAAAAGCCCTCGGCCTCAAACAAGGTATTTCTTATGAAACGTTTATTTAATATGATGATGTTGGAAGGTGGATCTGTTGCAGACCATTTAAATGATTTTAATACAGTTACCAGTCAGTTAAGTTCTGTAGGGGTAAACTTTGATGATGAAGTTAGAGCTTTGTTATTTTTGTGCTCATTGCCAGAAATCTAGAATGGTTTAGTTATGGCCATTAGTAACTCTGTCTCTGGATCTAGTACTTTAAAGTTTGATGATGTTGTCGGTGCTATCCTTAGCGAGGAAATGCAACGGAAAAGCTTCGGTGAGACATCGGTTAATGCTTTGTGTGTAGATTCTAGGGGAAGAAGAATGGAAAGAGGAAAGAGCTCAGGATAT
>JAXQQM020090960.1:0-36205 GCA_034641835.2 Pinus albicaulis
GGAAATCCATGTAGAGAGAATTACAGTATACTGACTCGATGGTTAACAGTTTTACCTAATTATTGACTTCAGACTTTTGTAATTCATATTGTTGTAGATGAGTCTTTTGGATTAATCACATCATCAGATTAGGGTCGACATTTCGAACCATCTAATGTGGTTCATCCTCAGGACAAATTTTGAACTATTGTTAGATTTTCTTTGTTTCTTAGTAAAGATTAACTCAGAAACACTTTAACAGTCAATTTTTCGAGCACTAGCTTGTATATTTAAAGATCAATTAACATAACTAGTAGAAGATAGCAGAAGGTCTCTAAGTTTGGCATATATTTTTCCTTTTACACATCTTACTAGGGAACATGATAGAAAATATAGCTGTTGGTAACTGTAATTAATCTGAATATAATTGATTTGATTCCAACCTTTGAAGCCAGACTAATATGCATATGATTCTTGTAATTATGTTCAGACAAAATCATTGCTCGGCATTGATGCAATCAAAGGCAACGTTGGAAGGTAAGCTTCTTAATGTCTATGGCTCTACAAGAACCTTCTAGGGACTCAACTAAGAATCAGAAGTTCTGTAAGACAAAGAATTGGAACTGGAAAAATTAAAGTATTCCATCGTAGAACAAAATAAAAAGCCTAGACATTAAGAGTTCTCTAGTTTCCACAGTCACTGGTTACATCATGAATCTGATTGAAGCCAAAAGATGTGCATGCTCAATAACTTTGCTACTTCTGATAATAGACACCATAACAAATACAATCCTCCAAGCAACACTGTTTGGCATAAAAAGTTTCCTTGGTTACTTATTACAATAGCAGACACCATGATACATTTTAAACTGATATGCAACTACTAGAAAAAATCTGGAAGAAACAAGAACTCATTTATACAATAGAATTCTACATTGTTGAGACTTAATTTTTGCTACAGCCGTGACTTGACAGTGATCAAAGGGTATGTAATTCACGTGCATATTTTAGGCAATGTAAGTTAAGTATCACTATGGGATCTTTGTGAGACATAATAGAAATTTGGTCAAACTTTGCTAAAATTTTGCAACTCTTCAAGATGTCAGAATATATGAAAAATTAATTATCGAAAGGACTCGTTTATCTTGTCTGTAGAAGATTTTTCTAGTAACAGCTCTACGACGCCTCTTTCTGGCTGATGACAACCATCAAGACCTTTCTAACAGTCAAAATTTAAGCATTTGCATCACCTCTATAGCATTATTATATGTTCTTATCCATGGTATCTAATATTCTTTCAAATGGTTTCAAACTTTAAGAAACATCACGTGGACGTTATTAATTTTGATCAGGACTTTGACTTTAAAAGGCACATAAATCCACCTTTACCTTTGCAATTGCACATTTTTCTTTTCTAACAGAGATTAATGAATTCTTAAAATAATGCTTGATTTCTGGCCAACGACCTCATCAAAGAAAGTTGGTGTGGTTGCTCCCAATATTTCAGATATTATTTCTTTTAGAAAAATGGAAATGAAAATTTGAAAGCGAGCAAAGGACTCGAGAGCTTACTGAGAGGCTCTTATAGTTTAAATATGTAGCATCTCCAAGCATATTGAAGGCAGTTTGGAACCCTATGTGAATTTCAGTAATTTCAAGTTGGAGACGTTCTCAACCAATGAGATTCCCCAAATATTAGCATTGAGGGGCTTGTTGTTATATGTTGAACACCAAAGACACTAGAGAGTTCCAGAGTTAATTACTATGAATACATTATATTTTTCTACATTAACAGTAATTGTGCTCTTACAATAAAACTAAGTTGTTTCATTTGCAGAGGCTTCATGCTTTCTTACTAGTATTACACGGATAAGTCATTATGATTCTAGTGTACCTTTGGTTTGTATGTGTAAATCTAGGCTAATTGTTTTCTTAGATCAACTAGTTTACTAGTTTATATTCTCTGGAAAATACATTGTTTGCATTTTATTTTTGGGCACCTGATAGCTTTAGTTATTGCCTTTGCTTATATTAAATCTTATGCTCAACATGTTATGGACGAAAAATGGAAAATTCCAATCGATAGACATTTTTTTGTTGCAGAGAACCAGGGAACTGGACATTCCTGAATTGCTAGAACAATTGCCACCTTTGAAGCAATATGTTTATCGTCTAATGGGGTGTGAGGTATTACATAGGAGCCACCATTGTTGAATGAACAACAACTCTGAATTTGTAGGTTGGATACTTATTATATGTTCTTTAGACTTTTTGAGTTATATGTCAATTTAGTGTGTTTTTGGATTGAAAGCCCTACATAATGTTGTGTATGGGTGAGCTCATGTAATTATCTAATTATGTGCATCCAGAAAGGGCAGCATGTGATAGAGTATGCACTCACATCGGTTTGTGGAATCTTCACTCTTTGGTGGTTAAAATTCCTTTGTTGTCTTGCATGAAGAAAGAGGTTTCACTTGCTAAAGTTGATGTTGTACTTTATGATGGGGATACTTATTTGTCTTTTGTACAATGTTGCAGGTTTCATGGGAGAGCATTAAAATTTATACTACAATTAATGATGCCACCATCAACCTTGTTGACAAGGTAGAGAATGTTATGGTTTAGTATGTTCAATTAGCATCTTACTCATCCCTGATCTGTAGCTACTGATGACTGAAACTATTTACTTGCAGTTCTTTGAAATGCAATGCCATGATGCTATTAAGGCTCTTCATATCTATAGGCGAGCTGGTAAACAGGTATAGTTGGAAATCTACTGTTCCAGAAGTGTTTTAATTGATGTCTTTATTTTCAAACCCTGTCAAAACAGTGGATATACCAGTACTTTTTTGTTTTTTAAGGATGATTGTGATCCAACACTAATTTTTTCCAAAAACAAATGCTTCAGACTGAGACAACTGAGGCTATGGTTCATGACCTAGATTTCCTTATGTTCCTTTGGGTAGAGGCATGTGGTACAATTTTCTACATCCTAAACAAGTTTCCTCTCTAGGTATTGAAGGAAAAACCACCGAAGGAAGCTTTCATCGGTGAGAAATGCTAGGTATCACACTTTTCGTGTTGTTTTCATGTATATATTCATATTTTTTAGGAGAAATGAACTAAATTGAAACACTCCAATTTGAAGGGTATTTTTGTTGGATATAATGAGTCCTACAAGGCCTATGGAGTCTACATTCTGTCATAATGGAAAATAATAGTGGCCTAAGATGTGAACCTTGTGATGATGTATGGTCCCTCGAGGTCTCAGGAGCCTTTTAGTAGAGGTTTAGGAGGGAGACACCTTTTCTGTCCTAAAGATGATTAGCAAGGTTTTGGAGGTGGAAGTGATGCTTTAGTATTTTTTTGTTCAACAAGGCAGCCTAGGTGGTACTAAACATAGTAGGATGCATAGGAGCATGTTGGATCTCCAAAGCCATCCTTTGTAGCGAGTTATCTTTCTAAAAAGTTTCTAAATTATGTTGCACCGATGTCTTCCATCATTTTTGTAGAGCCTTTTAGTTATGGGGAGGTAGTTGGTTAGCAGGTATGACAAAATGCTGTGGTGGACGTGGACAAATCTACACTGAAGAATGATGTTTGGGAGATTGTGCCAACACAAGTGGGGTAGTTTGTGATTTATTCTAGGTGGATGTTTGAGGTGAAGCTTGCAGCAGATAAAAAAGTGCAAAGGTTCTATTCATAGTGAGAGCATTCTCTAGAGAGGAGTTGACTATAAGGACACATTTACTCTAGTTGCTAGTGTACTTGCATTAGGTTCGTTAATGTCTTTTAGCATCAATTCTTGGTTGGCATTGATATCAAATGGATGTAAGAACATTGTTTCTTAATGGTCTAATCAAGGAGGAAATATAGATCAATCACAACTCTATAATGAAGAATGTTGTTTGGGAGATTGTGCCAACACAAGTGGGGAAGTTTGTGATTTATTCCAGGGGGGTGTTTGAGGTGAAGCTTGCAATAGATACCATAAAAATGTACTAAGGTTCAGTTCACAGTGAGAATATTCTCTAGAGAGGAGTTGACTATGAGGACACCTTTAGGATTTACTCTAGTTGCTAGTGTGCTTGCATCAGGTTTGTCATATCTTTAGCATCAATTTTTGGTTGGAATTTATATCAAATTGATGTAAAAACATTGTTTCTTAATGTTATAATCGAGGAGGCAATATACATCAAATCAGTTGAGAGGGTTTTAGGTGCATGGGTGAGAGATCCATGCATGCAAATTGAAGGAGGAATTTTATGGGATGAAGTTGGCATCACATGCTCAGTACTCTAAGATTGAAGAATAATTGGTAGGTTCAAGCTTTACTATAGCTATTAAAAATCTTGATCTTTATTATTTATTTGGTAAATTTGATTTGTTTGTTTGTCTAAGATCCTAGGGAAATTTTCACCCCAGGATTTCAATAAATTATTTTTCGGACAAGGACACCAAGATTCATCCAATACAAATGAATGAAGTCTTCAGTAAATAACATTGTTATCTTAACATTACAGTAAACAATACGATAATTCAACCATGCAACAAAATTTAATAGTACCACTATATTCTCCAGATTTAATAGTTTAGTATAGTTTCAAACAGTTGCAATATAATCTCGTATTGGACAAAGTTGTATTATAACTAGAAATCTGTAGACCTGAATAAACCTTTGCGAATTCTGATCAAGGCTAATATCCGAATGGTTTCAGGGGTTAAGACGGAGGATAAAACTCTTCTTCTTCCTTGGACTTCCTTCAGAAAATTCTCTGAGAATCTATCCAATACCACTGCATCGTATTAGAGAGTCTTGGATCTGCTTCGGTCCTAAATCAATTCCTCTATACTTGCCTCAGATAGCCATTCCGAGCTTTATATAGGAGTAGGAAATTTATTCAGAAGTTAAGACCTATTGTAGAGCACAAGTAATCTCCGAGTGGCCTGAGGAAGGGGGTTGGCTGGGATTAACCTCTTTTGATGCTTAAAAAATTCAGATTAATTTGCCTAAGAATAATTACATAAATAACCAGTCTCAGGGTTTTGTTTTCCTGGGAATTGTGATAATATCCTGCCTCAGATCGTTCTGCTTCTAGGATGGGAAAATTTTCCACAATCATCATTTAGAGATTCATTGGATGTTTGTTTGCCACCATCTGCATGCAACTGAATGTTATTTCTAGTTATTTCCTTTTCAATAGCCAATGAATTTTTTGCATCCTTAAGCCAAAAGGATTTTGGGATTGGATCAAGTGTTCCACATACATGTATTTGCTTCTTCTTTGATTCTACATCATTAGAATCATACACAGATTTAATGGGTGATCCTTCATAGTACTGCACCTTTCTTCTTGGTCTCTGCAATTGTCTAGTAGTACCATGTTTTTTTATACACCTTCCTTTTAGTAACTTTTTCCAGAAAACATTAGTAGGTATCTTCTTTGCTGTCAATTGGTTGTCTGACTCACTAAGTAGTGGGACACCTTTTCCATACCTTCCTTCTCGTGGTACTTTTGCAATAATACCATTCTTTGGTGTACTATCAATCTCAAATATGTCACATGCACGGGTTAACATGTCTTGAGATAAAGACTTCAAGTTTTCATTTCTAGAAACATATGTCAATTTGAAATCAAGATACGTTAACCAGACTTTAGCACAATGAAAGTAGGCCACCATATGCCATTTTCTATCTCAGCCCAAACAATTGTCTTTGGTTCAGAATAATTGCTTATGTTATTCTCATCTGACTCATAATCTCCATTAGCAGATTCTTGCCCCACTCCTACATTTCCACATATATCAGTAGAAGATTCATTTCTTTGAAAACAAGCATGTGATTCCACATGGTCATTAGCATTTTTATTTGGTTCAATGTGTACGCAAGAATTAGAAATACCATGTTCAGTTTCCTCCTGTGAAGCAACACAAGTAGCATTCAAAGCATGACATGCACTGTCATCACAACACCAAGACTGCCTACATACTTGAATATTCTCTATCATCTTCCACATTTTGCAGTTGATACATTGTTCCCATTCCCTGGTATGTTGATCCTCACTCATCCCATGCTACTGCATTTCACCTTTGTCCCCAATAGGAACAGAAACAACAAGATCCATGCCATAATCATCAAGCAGATTTCCTTCTTTCTTGTCCCTCTCGACATCTCATTTCTTGCATATGCTCCTTTTTCTCTTCTTTTTATAACTCTTTTCTCTAGATGTTTCTTCAAGAAATTCACGTGAACCACCTTCTTGACTGCTAGTTATATATTGGATACATCCTTTAACCTGATTCTGTACAACATCATGTTGTCCTTTTCTTGAAACCTTTAGACCTGTCAAATTTATTTCACGGTCTTTAACAACATCTGTGAAACCTCCAGTTTCAACATCATCATCTGTACTAGTACCATTTGTGTCCTCCAAAACTTTAAACTTGTGCATTTTCCCAGAGCTTCTCTCAGATGTTGAGTAACTCTCTTTAACTAAATTTTGCTGTATATCTTTCTTGTTATGAATCCTACTGCTTCTGCAAACTTTCTCTTTTTTATGTTGACCATTCTCAACCTCTTCTTGGTCCTCCAAACCTTCTAATTCAGTGACGTTAAGCCCTGAAGTTTGATTGTGAGCACCAACAACTTTAGCTGGGGATTTGACAACTGTTTGAGTAGGCACATAATCCTACGGAAATTCAGTTTGATGCTTTTTCTTTCTATTTATTCGAGTGAATTCCCTCTGTTCGCTACTTTTCTCAAACATAGTCAAAAACAATTATCTGCGCCATCTTGTCCTGAAACACCTAGCCCACTTTCCATGTTTTGTTCCAAATCTTGCAATCTTCCATCATTGTCTAGTGACTCTAGATGCAGTGTCACATGCTCCCCCATTTCCCCATTCTTATTTCTTATTGCACTTCTATCAATGGTAGTGGAAGCATCCCTTACTTAATTCTTTGTGCTTTCTCCTTCTTGTGGTTCCCTTATGATAACCTTAAACTTTACTGACATAGATTGTCTGTACCTACGTGCATCTAATCTTTTTGATGCAGAGAAATTATTTTGGTCACCATCCACCACAGTGTCTATCGTCTTAGTAATATTTACTTTTGCAACTTCTTCTATTGGAGGAACCTTGCAGGTTTTTCAGAGATCCTTGTCTTCCCATTCCTTGCATATGTAATACCAGGAAAACGGTTCCTGGCCACATTCTCTCTTTTTGATCTCCTCATGTTTGGTACCGACATTATAACACAATCACCATATTAGTCCAACTCGGAAGATATTACAGGAACCTTTTTATCATTCCTTTCATTTAAATTCTACACAGATTTTCAACTCTCTCCTTCCAAGCCATGCCCAAAAGGAATGTTTGGGTGTTCTGAACAATGGAATTTTATAATAGTGCAACTTGAGGATCCAAGTTTAAAATTTATTTTCCTCAATAGACGACGCTGGAATTAAATCTGCTCGAGTCAACCTCTCCGCCCCTGAGCATTTAGCATCACCAAACCCTTCGACACTATGTGGCCGTACAACATGACAGTATCACATACGAAATGCCTGCCAGTTGTCTGAAAGAGCGATGTTGACAACAACCTCATAAAAAACAGAGCCACACATTCACAACACTTATTTGTGGCTCCGAGAATCGAACTCATGTTAAATTGGACAACTAGGTCCAAACTCCATGTTGTGATGCTCAAATGAAGACACCAATATTTTTATTGGGTTCCTCTTTCGAAGAGCTGCAAGATTGATCTAAATATCATCTTGATCCGATGAGCAGAACATTTATTTTGAATTTATTTTTAATACTTTCAAAATATGTGCAGGTCGGCCTTAAGGTTTTACACCCCCAGCGAATGTGTCACACATCCTCAGTGATGGATATAAATAAAGTCAACGTTGGAGGACATTTCACTCATCTCCTCATCACACATATTTCTCTCTCCACTTTTGATTGGTTTGAGCTACTTGGAGGAAAATTTGTAGTTCACACGTGGGAGAAGGACGAAAATATTTTCTGCTGTAGCTAGGGTTTCTACCGCAGGTTTGACCAATGTTGACTTTGGTCAACGCATGGTCTAAAGGAGCTGAATTTTGGCATAGACTTCTATTTATGTTGTCCGTACTTTTTGGCACAAGAACTGAGGTCAAAGGTTGATCATAGATTGTGCTGTGTTGAATTTTACTTGCTATTGTTCTGCTTTTTTGGGCATCATTGAATTTTTTGGGATTGACTTTGAGTTGACCGTTTCGTTGTTTTGAGGGTTGTTGTGACACATTCTGGGTTGGCTGACCAAGGAGACTTTGCTGGTTGAAGCATCCTACTGATCGTCATAACGCACCAACAAATATATATTTTTTTGGCTTGTCTCCTGTTGATCCTCTGGTATGTTCTATCAGCATATTACTTAATGATTTACGTGATTGCTGTCTAGTATTAAAGAGAAAGTAAAGTTGCATCAAGCATATAACATATACATAAATTTACAACTCAACACTTTCAAAAATTTTCGGATTTCAAGATCCCCCTCCCTCTTTTAGCGGAATACCATGGATGTCTGAAAAATCGAACCTTGGACCTTCCCGTTTCTGCGCTGGCTTAGAGCCACCCAACCTTCTTATTTTGAGCTTTTTAACGGAAAATTACTACGGTGAAAGAACAGTCACTTTTATTTTTGGTTCGCATGTGCCAGGAGAAGAAATTCATAAACTTCGTCGACTTTGGCGGGGGTCCAGACGGTCGGCAATAGTGAAGAAAAATGGTGCATAGGGGGCACTGTAGCCGATCGAAAAACGATTGGAGAACCTAAGCTGGAATGGTCCACTATTCAGTTGTGGATGACTAATCAACAAAATATCATTCCACTAGGATGATTGCCGAAGGTTGTGGTGGACATTGCAAGAGTTAAAGTCCATGCGGATTTTGAAGTAATCTAGATTGTGGATGATGCGAACCCTTACCTTGCACTCTTAGGCCTGGATTGGGCTATTGACATGGGAGGTATCATCAATTTGAAAATGAGAAGTATGATCTTTGAAAACGAGGGTACGCGGGTAATAGTCCCCTTGGATCCAGCATAAGGTGAACGATATATCGAACCAGTGCGTGAAGAGGAGGATGTTGACCAAATTTACAAACTAACTTCCCGGGACGATGATTGGATCAACCCCATGATTGATGGTATGCTATGTTGGGAAAAATACAATGAATGCCTCTCAGACTCAGATGGAGAGATAGAAAATTGGTAGAACCAGTTGCATGATGTATTTGCGCTGCGGTGCCTTAAGATCATAAAGAGCTTCCAATGCATCTCCTCAAAGGTAAGAGAACTTCCCTACTTTGATGGTTTTGGTAGTATTAAGGACTTTGTTAAAGCATTTGAAGTAGATGTCCTTGAAGAACGGAGGTTTTTGGCCCTTGACTTGGCTATGCGTGTGACCCCTGCACGGTGGTGGGAAACTCATAAGGAAGCTTTTTCAGGACTGGGAGGAATGTTGAAAAATGATGATCCTACAATTCGATCCTCCAGTCAACCCACCAATGGAACTCTTCTCGGGTCGAGGGGATCCGCGCAAGCACTTGCCTATCTGGAAGGAAGTATGGAATGAATGGGTCCATATGTTTATTGATGGATTAGGACCGATCCCCACCACCTGGTATTTGGATGTAGATCTACACTAGTGTACTCATCACTGGGGTACAATGGCCGAAGATTTCATGATGATGTTTGGTTCAGTAGGAGGAACTGAGAAACTCGATGAAGCCCTGCAAGATATAGGTGCTTTGGTCTTTGATGAGTCCTTATCTAGGCGATAATGTGTTGCGCCAGCCTGGGATGCGTAGATGCAGTATATACCAAGGGTGATAGGACCAAGGCAGATGCAATTAAGCTGAAGGACCCTACCCTTGAAGAACATAAATTCCTACCTTAAAAACTACCAACAACTGAGGAGCTACAAGAATCAACACAATCTTTGATTTGAACCTAAAAAGTCTTATTATATCCAAGTATTTCCCTAATCACAATGACCAGTAGATTCTCCTCATGGATTATTTCTCTCATTCTATATATTAGTAAAATCCACAAAATGTATCCCTACATTTGAATCTTGGGAAATAAACATATAATTCTTATCATTTAAAATATCCATATCTCTTGGAGCCCAAAAATCCATTTGCTTTGGATATGCTTTATCTCTAACCTCAAAAGCAACCCTATTATAAGTTGAAGGACCATTATGTCCTCTTGAGTCTTGACAAGTATGATGGAATGAAATTGGGTGAGAACCAAATCCAGGTTTACCATGTCAGAACTTCATTGAGATGATGACCTTGGTTTGAAAACATCCACCATACAAACTAGGACCACCCATACTTATTGTTGCCATCTCTATTTTATCATCAATACTAACATTCTTGAGGACCTATAACCCGTGGAAGCCCATGGTCGTCATTGCAATGTAATTGATTAGAATACATGCCATGTCCACAAGTTTTTATATTTAATATCTACATCCAATGTGGCCATTTCTTATTATGAGATTTACCACATCCAAAAATGGCTTCATTCACATAATTTTGAAGAAGTCTACAAATTAGGTCAACATAATTTTTTTCACATTTACAACTTCCCTCACATTTGTTTGTTCGTGAAGCTCGAGCACTTTCATAACAAAAATTGGAAAAGTCAAACAACAAAATATCCACTCTCTTTTCATTTTCTAATATTATAATGAACTTTTATTAGAGGGACTTTTTGTTTGTTTGTTTTGGTTAGAAAAGGAGTTGCTCTTGGTTTTATGTGTCTTTCAATTTATCATATGTAACATGTTAAGAAATGGGAAAGAATAATGTGACATTATCTTGCAGAAATTGATGTTGAATCTTCTTTTAGATAAGTCTGCAATCAAAATTGTTCTTGTATTTGCTATCTTTCAAACGTTGTCACCTTCAGACTTATATGTAGAAAATCTTGTCCTTAGATCTGATTTGTTATACCTTCAAACTAATACGTAATTCCTGTTCTTTCTTCCACCTTTTGTTAACTTCAAACTTGATTGTAATTGTTACTTAAATATCTGCAGTACCTCAGAGACAGATCCGCAAATATGTCCTTTCTTTTAATGTGTTCTACCCCAGACGTTAACTTAATCTTTGCTCTCTTCTTTACGCTGTATTGCCTCAGTAGAATCTGCAAAACTTTCTTCTTTTGCATGTTGTATAACTGCAGTATCATCCGCAGATATGTTCTCTTAACCGCAACATATGTAGGGTATATATAGTAGTTCTAGCCAAGTAATTAAGCCGACCTTATAGCCATTAAGTAGGCCGACTATAACATTTGTTTGTAGGCCGACTTCATAGGCATATCTTCAATGTTCGTAAGCCATTCTTCCGCAACGTCCTGGAGAGTATTCTTCATGCCTTTTACATGACTCTTAATTACACTTATGTACCTAATAGACATCAAGAAGAAGTCTATAGACCTATACTAAGAATCTTGCTCATGAAACTCATGAAGCAAGTGAACCAAAAATTCATTTTATTATTATTGACTTCATCTTTACATAAGTACATAACTACATAGTCATTATAAGGAATACCTACCTAGTTACACTCTTAACATTATAACTATATATAATTTTGATGTTTCTAGGTTGGAGATTGTACTATTTTCATTGGAGGATGCTACTATTGATGCGCACAAGGATCTTGAGTTACTTGGTAGGATTCTTGAAAAATTGGTTGTTGAAGGGATGTTATTTATTCAAGATATAGCAAGGGAAATCAAAGATGGAGGTACATAGCCAGGAAGCTTATTAGAAATGAGGGGATTTTGAGGTATTTCTCAAGAAGAAAATTTCAAGGTAGTCTGCTCACAATTTTAATGCCTGATCAATTTTGTGGTTTATTTTTGATCTCTCATGTTGAAAAGTGAATGGTTGGTTAGTTTTTAGCTTGTGCTCACATTTGTTGGTTCCTGAAGCTTGAGCACTTTATAACAAAAATAGGCAAAGTCAAACAACACAAATGGTCCACTAGCTCTCTTTTCATTTGCTAATATTATAATGAAGTTTTATTAGAGACATTGTTTGTTTGTTTATTTTGGTTAGAAAAGGGTTTTCTCTTGGTTTTATGTGATTTTCAATTTATCGTATGTAACATGTTGAGAAATGGGAAAGAATAACGTGACATTTATTTTGCAGAAATTGATGCTGAAGGAAAGTTGTTTTGACATTGTTGATGTTAAGGTATATGTTGTATAAACTATTTATAGTCTAATTTATGTTATATTATAGTTTTCATTGTCTTTCATTTCTTACAATGCATTGTATTTTTTTTTTTTTTCAGAAAATGAAATCAGTATTGATGGTAAGAAGCATGAATTGAAAAAAGAGAAGAGCAATAACATTGGAGCGACAAATGCAAAAAGAGAGAGGAGCATTGGTCTGGTGATACCCTTAGAAACAATATCTTGCATAGGACACACATATAAAGACTGATGATCAAGTCTTCAGAGTTGGTGAATTCATGTGTAATGCCTTGACAACACAACGATAATGTTTTGAAGTGATGAAACATCATTTCATGTGTAAATTGTAGTCCAACTAATATAAAGTTTGAAATTCATATTTTAATATTTTAACATTTCATATAATATAATTTATGTGGTTGAAATTATTTATAGTTGCACTTAATGTTGTTTAATATTGTAATTAAAATATGTGACGTTGTGTTTTCATATTAGATCAACATGCACATTGTATGACATTTTTTAAATCATACAAATTAATTTATGTTGATTAATAATGAACACAAATAAAATGAATATGCGACTAAATTAGTTATTTATAATTATTATTAATGAAATGAATATAAACTACTAAATTAGTCGTTTATATAATCAATAAATGGCTACTGCAAATGATAAATTTGTGACTACAAATGATGACTAAATTTTGCATATATACGACTATTAGTAGCTAATTTACAGTATCTTATAACATGACTAAAATTTAGTCACATTTCTTTGGTCATTAATTGGTTTCAAACAATAACTAAAATTTGCATATATATGACTATTAGTAGCTAATTTATAGTATCTTATAACACAACCAACATGTTGGTCATAGTTCTTTGGTCATTAATTGGTATTCTCAGGTGATCATATAGTAATATATTTTGTTATATATTTGGTCATTAATTGTGACATTTAATGACCAAATCAAATACCAAATCAATGACTAAATGAATGACTAAATCAGTGACCAAATGAATTACTAAATCAGTGACAAAATGAAAGACCAAATGAATGACTAAATTAGTGACCAAATCAATGACTAAATCAATGACCAAATCAATGACCAAATATACAACTAGATAACAAAATTGAGATAACCAATTAATGACTAAGCTAAAAACGACCAAAAGTTGGTCGCGTTATAAGATACTGTAAATTAGCTACTATTGGTCACCGACTGAAAAATAGTCGTTTAAATCAATGACCAAATCAATGACCAAATATACAACTAGATAACAAAATTGAGATAACCAATTAATGACTAAGCTAAAAACGACCAAAAGTTGGTCGCGTTATAAGATACTGTAAATTAGCTACTATTGGTCACCGACTGAAAAATAGTCGTTTATATGCAAATTTTAGTCATCTTTTTAGTAACAAATTAGCCATTTTGTACTAGTGTTTCCAGCAGCACACCTATGCCCTGGTGCCCACGGCTCTTGACATGTGAAGCACAACCGCTTCTTCCTCAACTCCCTCTTGGCATCATCATCTATATGTGCCCGTCCCGGATTCCGCTTTGGAGGAGGAACCCTCACATCCTTCCCCTTGGGCTAGAAGTATTGTCTCTGGGGGTAAGGTGTCTGTGTCCTGGGCAATGCATCCTGTAAGTCCCCGGTCCTACTGATAGCATCCTGGAGTGTAGCTGGTATAGTATATCTAACTAGACCTCGAAGTGGTTCTGCCTATCCCTCCACAAACATATAGATCATCCGTGTCGCGGATAGATCTGGCACCATCACCGATACCCTCAAGAAATCTGCGATGTATGTCTTTGGGCTCCCTATCTGCTTGAGCTTCGTCAGCTCAACAAAATGATGTTCTAGATCTCTCTGGTCAAAACGCTCCATCAACCTCCTAGTAAACTCTGCATATGTCATCACTGTAGAGTGTCCGAGTATAACCATCCCATGGAACCACTAGTCATGGGCCTCACCATCCAAATGCAGTGTTGCCACCTTGATGGCCTCCATCTCTGACATCTGGTTAAGCTGGAAATAGATATCTAGCTTCTCCACCGAAGACTTTGCCGAACTGTTTGATGATCCATCAAATGTAGAAAAATGAAATCTACTAGACGCATGGTGGGAATCTCCATCATGATAATGCTAATGCCCTCTATGATGGTCATAGGGTCTACTATCCCGCTCGAGTTGCACAAAATCTCTGAATGTGAGAGAATACCTGAACTCCTACCCGTAGGATTGATACTCTGCAAAATACTCATCTAAGTGTCCAGGCTTTGCCTCCTGCTGGGCTCCTACCCCTGTATCTGCTCCCAAGAAAGTGGGCATGGTAGAGTGGGTAGGTTCACGAGAAGCCGTCGGCTAAGGAGTATCATGCTAAGCAGCACCCTGCTCCGGCACATGATGGGATGTACCTGATCCCTCTCCGACCTGGAAAACTCGTGGAGTCTCATGGTGCCTAGCCTTCACAGTTGTGAACCTCTGTCCCATCACCTCAATCTGTCTAGCTAAATCCTGCGCCAACTTGAGGAGTGCCTCTCCAAGTTGTTTGGCCTCTGTGTCATCTACCATCAACTCTTTCTATCTTAAATCTACTACAAGATCCACCTTCTTTGCATCCGTCACAGGCTCTCTCTCCTTATCTGCATCCTCTACCTAGGCATAATATTCCTCTTCGTAGGTGGTCTCCAACCTATGCTCACGGTCTCTATACTTCCTACCTCTGTATGGTCTCTTTCTCGATGTCATAGACCACAGGCTGAGCCAGAACTATGCTCTGATACCACTTTAATATCCCATTTTGGGGATATCTCTAAAACACGGCAAACTCCAGCCAGCGATAGATTGGGAGGGCATTTACCAAATATTTTTCCTCTAAAAATAGGACGAGATCTGAAGGCTATCTGACCCTTTCCAAACTTTGTATAAGAGTGAAAGATAAACGCACCAAGTGGTATAGAACTAGAACGCTCAAAAACATTTAATATCATAGAAAGAGAATACGACAACTACGACAACTCATCCAGAAAACATAGAGAGGAAATGCTGAGCCATTTTATTAATATGAGAAATGTAATGAAGTACAATAGGCTAATATTTCTCAAGGCAAGTGAGAAAACACTCTTAGAGAATACCGGAAATGGCTACTCTATGAACTGCGTCCCAGCTGTTGGAAAACTGTCGTGTAGCTGCTACTGCTAGAATGGACTGAAAAATAGGGGTTGATCCCCTTGCCAAAATAAGCTAGAAATCGGCAAACCTCCTCTCCTAAAAAACCTAAACAAAATCCAGAAACCATGCCAAGAATGGCCAACCCCGAAAATCACCAGAAACTGCCTCCCCAGTGAATTACGTTGGCCTCCAAGGCACTGCGTAGAGGATAGATAGAAATAGCTAGAATTATGCCTCAAACTTCGCCAAAATCCTCCTATGGGCAAAGGCTAACCCTCTGCTCAAGATCTCATCTAAATCACCTATAGAAACCCCAATCCGAAGCTCCTCCACAATGGACTGCATCCTCTCTCCTAGTGACTGCACAGTCTCTCTAAGCTCCAGCTCCGCAACAAACCCAAACAATAAAACGACTCACAAAATACTGAAAAACCAACCTTTCTCGAGAAGGCACTCGAAGTCCCCTGGGGCTAAGGGTGAGATCTTCAACCGGAGACACTCAATGCACTAAAGAGTGTTACAAACAAGCTAAATAGCCAGCCTTCTCAAGAAGACAAATGTCTCACTCAAAAATCATCAACTGTAGAATGAATGAAATGAGGAGGCTCCTCCATCTTTTATAATGTTGGTTTCCCTCCAAAACCCAACGTAGCCTCTCTCTCCTCCACATACTCATCCTTATCTGCATAGAGGCTTGCATAAAATTCTAGAGTGTACATAGGCCCCCCTCCTCTACATGGTGTTAGGACCCCCTTGACTCCCACTTAAGTCAAAACGTTGTGCTACTAGGTTGATGTCTTATTTCACTTAAGTGAGTTAGACCCGATTCACTCACTTTTTATTTATTTACAAACTATAGACGGCAAACTAAACAAAATTGAATATTCCAATTAGCTGTCGCTAATTAGGAATATTACATTGGAGTTGTAGAATCGATTGTGCCACAGGTAATTCAATGATCGCCTTAACCTTGTTGGGATAAAAACTAATCCCATGCTTGGAAACAATGAAGCCAAGAATATGTCCAAACACGACAAAAAATATGCACTTATGCGGATTTAGATGTATGCTACAGAACCTACATCGAGCAAATATTTTTTTTAAGATGTGCAGGGTGATGGGCTTGTTTCTTGGAGTGAGCCGGAAGGTCATCCAAGTAAGCTTGTACAATGTGTCTGATATTGTGAAATGCATAGTCCATGGCCCTTTGCAAATTTGCTCTCGCATTCTTCAGACCGAATGGGAGTTTACACTATGCAAATGTGTGCCAAGGATTGAAGGTGATTTTATGATGTTCATTCTTTTTAATCACTATTTGTTTATATCTAGAAAAGCTATCCATAAAGGAGAAATATTCACATATCGTGCAATCGTCGAGAATTTGATATATGAACGAAGTGGGATAATTTTCTTTTGGACAAGTGATGTTCAAATCACGATAATAAACACAAACTCAGATGGTGCCTTGTTTCTTATCTACGTGAACAGGATTGGATACCCATTCCGTCAGAGGAATGGGATAGATGAAACCAATGTGTAAGAGTTTTTGGACTTCAATCTTGATAGTTACTACTTTGTGAGGGTGGACTGCTCGGAGCCTTTGCTGGATAAGTTTGGCATTGTCATAAATCTTTATTTCATGCTTGACTGTAGACAGATCTATGCCAGGAATTTCACCGTAATACCAAGAAAAAACATCACGAAACTCGTTAAAAAGGGATATGAAGCATGCAATTTCCCTGGGATTACAATTGGCTCCAATTTGTATATTTTCCACGATACCTATTTTGACAGAGATATCTATGAGCATAGTCTTGGAAATATTTCCCATGTTCCCTTCCATTTCGATAGTCTGAACCATCATGTAAGTGGAGGGAATGATCTTAGGTGGGTCTAAAGACAATATTTGGATAGTGGTCACATCCAAATGAGACGTCGAAGCACGATGATGAAAATATCCCCAAGGTCGTTCCTCTAGAGATATGATCTCTCAGATAGATCCGCCCAGAGGTGGGACTTAATCAAAGAGATCCTTAGAAGGAATTGTGATGGTCGAGAGGGTTGTACCATTGGTTAAAACCAAAGGAGTGTAGGGTTCAGATGCTAATTGGATGGCTTGGTAAGCCAACTCAGCCGATGACAGTGGCATCTGATCTCCGTAGCAATCAATTTTTGAAGGCAACAATAGGATCCACGGATAAATAGAGCCATTTGACATGGTGGATATCATTTCAATTGTGTGTGGAACCTCAGCCAGTGGGAAAGGAAAACAACTCATTAGGGAAGATGCCTTCAGAATACCGATACTGGCAGTCACATAAGAGTTAGGAACACCTCCAACTAGGGATACAACGCTGCTAGGTAATGTGGAATAATCAGGGGTGCAAAAGGATAGCTTGTCCACTGTAACTATCTTCCCATCCAATGGAAAAATGATGACTTGGAAAACCGAAGAGACAATGGCAGTGATTGCGTAAGACCAATTGTGACCATAGTTATCGTTTTCCCACTAAGTGAAATGGGGAAGCTAGAAAGGTAGCCTTTTGGGAGGAAAGTGTGGCCATTGAAAGCTTTAAGGTAATTCAATTGCAGAGACAAAGTGGGAGAACCCAAAACTTGCCAGCACGCAGTTGACATTACGTAGGTCGAAGCACCTTCGTCAATGAAAATGCGATGGATTGGTATCCCTTTTGACACAACTTGAACCTGGAAATAAATCTGGTGTGAAAGGTGAGGTTTGCATTTTTCCATGTCGAATATGGCTAGCATAGAATCCTGGGGCTCAATTCCACCAATGGCCGAAAAAAGAGCTTTCCTTTTTGCTGGGCAGTTCTGCAACACTTCGAGAGCTTACATAGCTCACGGTGCTTGCGCCAAATCTTCTACAATGTTGTTGTTTGGGGAAGCACGTGTAGAGGTGTAATGAGTCATGCATCGAAGGGTCCCTTTGGGGGGACAAATGACAGGGTCATCATTAGGCCTTTCGATATGCAAATCGTTAAGCAGTGGTGGATTCAAACTTGAACTAGGTTCTTGACCCTCAATGACTAGATTTCCATAGATTTTAGCTTCGGTTTGGATTTCAACAGTCTCCATGGCATAAATGGTAGATGATCCTTCACTGTAAGGATGAGTACCACCATTTTCCCTTTGTGGGGATGTGGCAGGTTTGAAACCATGTGTTGTTGTTGCTGCTACAGATTAGGGAAGGGATTTTGAAGGACGATAGGTGTCCTTCCGGAGTCCTTATGCATAAAAAAATCTGTGAATTCCTGTAGTCGAGGAGATTTATATGTCAAGTGGTCCTCCGCACAATTTTTTCAAGGGAATCTCATTGATTTCTCCTTATGTTTGTCATTATTAGTAGTGTTTCTCTTATTGGGATTATTCTGAGTACTCGGCTACTCTTCAGAAGGAGAGGTATTCTTATTATTCTTATTTTTCTTGCTGCTAGGATTTTGTGTAGACTGCACAGAGTGTACCTTAGTGGTGGGAAGAGTAGTCGATTGGTTAGGGGCGGTGGCAGCTGAAGATGGCTGGGAATTTTTCCCACTGATATGATTTATAGCTACACCAGAAGTTGCACCAACAAGGTCGTCTATGTGTGCTCGAGGTAATTGAGTAGCGGGAGGATTCACGTTGCTAGGGGCAAGGGGGAGTAAGTCATATAGCGTGCGAGATTGCGAATATATGAGATTTAGATGTTATGCATGACAGATGGATTGGTCTTCTGAAATCTCACTAGACAAGTAAACGTCCTTAGAAAGGGGTGGTAAGAGTGACTTACAAAACCATTTCGATAATAGATGATATGGGATTAGTTCTTTAACCAACCTCTTCCTACATCTCCATTCATGAATGTGATGAAAGATATGGGTAGAAATTCCTTGGCACAGCAAGGCTAAGAGTTCCATTCTTGTTTGGTATCAAATAATTAATTGGAAGTTCTTAAGAAATTTTGTCGCTAAGGCACGAAAATTATGTATTTCCCCACGTGGTAACTCAATGTACCATTTGGCAGCGTTTCCAGTGAGAGTGCGGGGGAAAATTTTGTGCCAGATACTATCATCCACCATGGAGTTAGAAATAGACCATACATGAAAGGTGGTGATGTGTGTAGTTGGATCCTCCCCATGTATCCCTTCCAATTTAGGGATTTCAGACGAAATCTTGTGTGGTACTAGAGGCTAGATTAGGTTATGGTTAATGGGATCATTGGTCAATTTTTATAGGTCGAGGATGTCTAAAGCTCCCAAGAATGTAAATTGTATGTTTTCCCCTGGGTCTAGCCAAGGAGGTGTTGGTTGACCATTCGAACCACAGGGTTCACCTATTAATGTGTTACTAATGGGATAAGTAGGACTTTGTTGATAAAATTTTCAAGTGAGTGGGGGTGTAGGGATGTATGGTTGCTTTCCATAGGGGTTGTTGTACTAGGGGGAAAACTGTTGATTTCCCCTAGTGTAATATTTTCCCCCTTTCCGAAATTAGTTTTTGGGTTGGGTCACCCATATGAACACATTAGAGTTAGCCAGTGGAATACTACTATTCACATAGTTGAGCATAGGCATAGACCCTACACTATAATTTTAACCACTTAAAGGAAAAGCATTAAAAATGAGCGGTATCGCTTGTCTTGTTAAATGTAGGCATACCAAAGTGTCGCCTGGAATATATGTATTGGTGACACTACGCCATCGCATAATGGCCAAGGGGTTTGAACTCAACAATGGGTTCCAACTAAAACGATTTCTAAAAGGAACCGAATTAGCCCCACTAGCGGGAGAGGAAACCATGGGTCCAAGTGCAATCACTATAGGAGCATATCTTGAAGGGTTCATAGGTCCTCTTATAGTTGTGGTGACTAGATTACTGGGACTGGGTATAGACTGGCTATTGGGGTTTCCAATAAATTGCGTAGAACTGACAACTGGCATGGAAGATGGTGGTGGAACTGAGTTGGCCACCAACGACAGCAAACCTATGGTCGCTGGTTGTAAACTGGATCTAGGTGCAGCTGAAGACTTGAATGGAATTGGTGTAACCTAAACTAAAAATGGCCCGAACGGTTGAGTGAGAGGAGGATTGTAAGGAGGTACGACTCCTTCAGTGAAGGATCCTATGGAAACTCCGTATGATAGGGAGCTATATGAAAGTTAGGGTTTGTCACTGGAGACTTCTCTTCTAGAGAAGGCACTGGTTCACTGAGACTCAACTCCTCCCCTAGTGTCAATGGAGGGAGACCTTGCTACCGTCTAGAAAGACAACGAAGGTCGAAGGATGCCATGGTGACCTATTTAATTTTATCAATTTATTATTTTCTTTTATTATAAGGTCTCAGTGAAATTAACCACATACCTAAAAAACAAAAAAATAACTTCTAAAATCAATCTATTAAGTAGCAATAAGGGGTATGAACATGTCTGAGTACTACCATTTGTTGGAGATGAAACCCAGTATCACAATAGCATACAGAGAGAGTTGGTGAAATACACATCTACGATTACTCTAGGGCTTCACCCGTACCTCAGAAAATAGGTGTAAACGCTCTTGTGAGGACGAGTACCCTCCTAAAGACTAAAGATAGAGTAGGTCCATCTATTTTAGGTACCAAGGCAGCACACCCTAGTCACATTGTGTAAGTCCCTGAAATTATGGAAACTAAATATACCTCAAATCACAGACACTATTACGGTGGTCATGGTCGTAGACAACACGCTATATGGGCAGGACCCCTTGATCCCCTATCTATTTTTAACATCCCCGAGGGGAACCCAAATATATAGAATTCCCATTATTATTCACTCGAAGGTGGACTACCTTCTCATACATCCGAGTGTTCTCTCTAGTAGTAGTGGAGCGGTCCCAATAGTATGATTGAAGCATGATTTCACTTTTTAATGACTCTATTTTCAAGTTTTGTAATCTTGGGTGATTTTATCACTTCTCCTATCCCAAGATCCTAGACTAAACTATTGTTTGTGTGAGATTAGAAAAAGAGTTATGTGATTAATTTTATTAGAACTTGATTCTTAGTGTACTTTATTATTAGTCTTGCGAAGGGGGAGTGGACATATGAAATATAATGAGACTCTCACTCAAAACCATGCAGAAAAATGCTCTTAATATTTAATTTGATGAATATTTTATTCTACATGGAGATATCTTTCAAACATCCATGCAACAAACATTCAAATAACGCAGTTCAAGCTAAAAATATTCACACATCTACCTATACTCTCTAATAGCTTTTAAACCAAAAACTTCATAATGAATTTAGCTATGTTCAGAAAAATAAAATAAAAAATTCCTTCTTAAAAAATTAAATGCAACTAACACTAAATTTTTAAACAAAAAAACTAAAAATTCTACTAGGCAACCAAGCATAGGGATCCAAAAAAAAGAAGTTAATCTCGTAGCCAATATCTCCACAGCTAATGGGAAACACAACAAGGGTGTAAGTAGAAAATTTTGATTGGGTAACGTTGGCTAGCAGAGGCTACATAGCATTAAGGATAGGAATAACGCACTGTATCTAAGCATAAGAATCATTATAACACACTGGAACACTCTCACGGGGAGAGTTACTCAAAGTAAAGTTGTAAAAATGGCCAGGTAGGGTCTATTATTGACACTGTGAGCTACTGAGATGATTACAAAGCCTATAAACTGATTAGAAGGGGATATGAGCAGAGTGGGAAAGGATAGGAGGAAAGAGTCCAAGGATTAGAAACAAATAATCGAGGAAATTCGGATTAAGATCCCCAACAGAGTCGCCATTTTTGCTAAGGGGTAAAATTCTTAGGTGGTAGTCGATGGATATCCCTCTCAGGGATTCCCGGTGCTCAAGGAAGATTGTTAGATTAGCTGTATAGTTAGAAATAAATTTCACACATGTTTATACTAATGCATAATTGAGAAATTGATATATTGATGGATTACCTCTTTGTGAACAACAAATCCCTTGGAGAGCACTAAGCGGCATGGCAGAAGTCCTTCCTCACCGACTCCAAATCTAGATCATGAAACTATACAAATCATATGTATAATATTCACAATGGTATCACTTACTAGAAATTAAAAACGTATATAATCAACATTAAACTATGCAAATCTGAGCCATTTATATCATGCTTCATAGACAAATGAACAACAAATGTGACATTGAAAAATTAAATGGAAAAAACAGATACAGTTCTATTAATATATAAGAAGGAAGGTTACAACCATTGGTTGAGCCAAGCCCTCCTCAGTCTTCCAATTCCTCTCTCTCTTTCCTCTATCTTTGAGTGTAATGATACTGGGGTTAAGAGTTCTCAATGAACCTTTCCAACCATTAAGCCTTTCACTCAACAATGAAGTTCTTCTCTACACATGATCAAGCCTTCGACCTTTGACTAAGATCCCAAACCTCCAATTTATAGGAATTGGGGAGGAAAAACCTTGCCAATCCTTTCAATCAGTTTGAATGGGGAAAAATATTGTTTTTTCCTTGCCTTTACATTGTTTTTCCCTCTGTAATTGTTCAGTTGTGCTTGGAAACATCCAATAAGAGGTTTGTACCACTGGTTGCTCCTTTTGAACTATCTCATTCTAAGAAAAAGGAGGAAATGTCAGTTAGTTTCTGCAACATTTTTCCATTTTCTTATGAAATCATGAGTAATGTTGACCTTTGGGCAAGACATAGCATTAACCTAGGAGCTAACGATCCCTTTGAATGGTTCGGATGCATTATAACTCGACCTAGTTGTCTCTAGGGTGTGTTACCATGGAAAAATGGTTCTCTATTTGGGTCATTTTCTTCCTTCCACGTTTCCTTCTCCTTTGACCTAATGAGGATGTCATTTTTCCTGTAACAATAGGAAGAGTAAGATTTTTCATACTTGTCTTATACTTATGGGAAACCATAACAAATCATCCAATGAAACACGAATGCCTTGGTAATTTAAAACAAATGGAAGTAAAGGAAAAACAATGTTTAGAATAATTAAGAAGTGCAATAGAATAACTACAAGCTAATTTTTATTAACCAACCTATTCCTTTTTTCAATCACCCAACGCTCTTTAGCGGTGTTGGCATGAGTGGGAAATAATTTTAATGCATCTGTCAATTTATTTTTCTACTAGATTAATGTCCACCCATGATGGGTGCATATTCATTTCCTCGTTGAATTTCGGTGATATATATGCTAACAATGAGATTAAGAGTTTTGGATAAGTAGTATAATTACTCATGTTCAATGGCCGTGGACAAATATAACATCGGGTCTCAAGTTTTTCAAAATTCACAGAGAAAAAAAAAGTGGTTATTTTACTAAGAGGTGAAAGACGATCCCGAGGCGTTATCAAAATAAAGAAATTACTACGTGAAATTCATTAATCAATCTTTAAAAAATGGACAACATGAAAAACACTTTTCATTCTATTGCATTTAATCACTTTTCAGTGTGTTGCAGATTATAGATTGAAATGGAAACCATACAACATGCTTTAAATTTTTGGGTTAAAAAATGTAAATGCTCATTTCAATTTTATTAAATGTTGATTAAATGACGAGAGGATATAAATTCACCTCAATACAAAATTTTTATTTTTTATTCAATCTGTAATATATTTGTAATATATATAATATATTATAGGAAAATTTAGCATAACTCATTTGTCAAATAAGCAATGGGACAATTATTGCTGGAAATTATACGCAAATGCAATTTGACTCATCATTTTTATTCAAGGAAAACTAGACTACTTGTAAGTAACCTGTTAGTGGTCCTTAACGGGTAGAATTTCATATACGCCTCTAGCTCTTGAGCCATTAACAAATTTTTCACTATAAAAAAACTAGCTTTTAACCAAATGAAAGTCATTTTAAAGCTTATTATCAATTTCTATTTTAACGTATTTTGTTTGTACACTGAGTAGGTCCTTCTTCATTCAGTCAAATTAAAAACAGATTACAGTTATATGAAAGACGTTCGATGACCTTTAAATAAATTGTGGGAAACTAGTTTTGTGGCCACTTATATGCATTATAGGCCAGCCAAAATTGGAAAGTTTACCACCTGTCCTTCATGTATTTGTACGCTTGCAAGTCTACCCAACATTTTATCCATATATACCTACAGAAGTATATATTAATCGACATTAAACTATAAAAAAGGGTAAAAAAATTCCAAAACAAGTAATCCCGAAAACATCGCCTAATCAGAAGACTCCACTAGAATGGCGTCGTGAGCAGTTGACCCCAACAACTCTCACTGAGGGCAGTATGTGATGTGCCCTTCAATGCATACAAGGCATTTGTTGTGATGTTGGATCTAAACTTGAATCGGTTGTATCTCTCTTTGAATTACTTGCAACATAGGGTTTTCCTCCCTAGCATGCCCTTCTTGCAAAATTGAAAGGGTAGTGTGTTGGTCTCATCTATCTTGGTATGAAATTCATTTGTATGGGATTTCAGGGCATGAAATAATGTATCTAATTTTTTTTTTTTATATTCCTATCTTAGTCAATTTTGGTATTATGCTTTCTTGAATAAGAATGTTTATACTTGTTTGTGGGAGACGAGGCATGAAAAGGTTTGTCTTTCTTTGTGGTGGTAAGGGAAGTCCGTCTTTCTACAACTTTAAAAAGGAAACAACCATCTTAAAAGGTGTTTTTGATGTCAATACTTGTGGGGCAATGGTCTGTTATGGTTGTCTACATTTACGGGTATGAGTTCGGTGAGGCCTCAGTTCGTCGAGAAACTCCTTAGAGATGATAATGTTGAAGGTTGTTGAACCATCAGTAGTGTATGTATCTACAACCTTTTGGTTCACAGAATGACTCTCAGATATCCCATAAAATGGATTGGGTCACCTGAAATGCTATGGAATCTGTTTTGGTGGCATCTATTAACCCATGATTATCTTGTTGTGCTCGATTTTGACTATACAAGAGGTATTAGTAGCGCCAGTTCCTTTTGCAATAGTGTGTATATTTCTTGGATTAGGTTGATGGCAGGGTTTCTAGACTGACCCAACTACATTCAAAGAGATAATGTTTTGGTAAAGATCATCCGGCGCAGGAGATCAAGGAAGTGGCAATAAGAACATGAAGGCGTCGAGCATGAAACCGAGAGAGAGTGCTTGACATACTGATGTGCAACAACTACATAAGGTAATGCATGCTTATGATTTGGGCACACTTGTGGAGGTCAAAAATTTGATTAAAACAAGAAACAAACACGAAACACCACGTCACCGTTGAAGTCAAGGTGTAGGACTCGGATGATCTTGTCCCAGATTCATTTAACACACGAGCACGCATCACTCAATAGCTGGCTGGAATAATGAACAGGTTTTCGCTTCCAATCCCAATAGGATTCTAACAAGGAGGGGGAGGGAGGGAAAAGCATCTATCAGTTGATTATGCATGGTGGATAATTACATATATAATAATAATAGAATCAAATTAGTATCGCCATAGTTACTTTCTTCAGAACTTTCTTAATTAGATTACTGCTAGCTGGGACAAGAAACTTTATGGGAGAATAAACGGGCTTATGGCTTGCTTCGAACTGATACCCGCCCTCTATCTTGGCCCTACAAATCGACACTCTACCCTCGATACTCTTTACTCGAGACAATAACTACTCTATACTCTCTACTGATACTCGAACTCGAACTAGACCTCTCTCTCAAAGAAAAGGAACTCTACCTATCGATACAAAGAACTCTATCTATAAGCTCAACTCGAACTATACGAAATCATAGCCCTCGACCCCCGATCTCGACCCTTGAACTCTACGGAATCACAACCCTCGATCCCCTTGGCCCTTACCCCAAGGAACACGGGGTTCCTACCTGTCCTGGACTACTCGGCTTGGATACTCAATTGGGTTAATAGGGATGGGCCGCGCTACAGCTCCTCGACTTGGTTCATTAGCCTTGATACTTAGATGCTCAACTTGCCTTGGTTACTTTGTTCTCTCCCGGTTCTTTAAAACAGCCTCATTCGCCAGAGAACTTCAGATGGTACCGCAAATATGGAAAAACTTCTAATTTAAGGGTTTTCCTTTGAACAACCTATCATGGTGGGATTATCCTATCCTGAAAACTGCCTTTGGAGCTACTCCCAGAACTTATAGTTTCAAATGGAAGGGATTCACATAGAGCTGTTGGACGGATGGATGGGTGGGCATACAACACACAGGCTTCAATAACACTCGCTACATGAATCTTAGCAATAGCAGTACTATTTCTCTATTAATAAGACTACTTAACTTTATTTACGTGCATGCTATACACCTGTTCTGTTAGACTTTACCACTTCACCTTACTTAGAATATGGATGGATGAATGGAAGGAAGGAAGAAATCACCTGAAATGCAGGAAATCATCGAATTTCCTATAGAAATTTTCGAGTTATTTAACCCAGAGGGATCAGTAGCCTATGACCCCAAAAACCCAAATATTTGATTATGAAAATGCGCGTTTCGAAGCATCTATGATTCGAACGGAACAACCCCCAAAGAGAAAACTAGCTCTTCGGGTCATGGACTTTGAATATGTTTTGACCTAACTTGCCTAAGCCTCTTTCTTATGCTGCACCTGCCTTATAAAATGGGATTGAAGGAATAACTTGAAATACATTAATTCTTTGGGTTGGCTAATTAAAAATGCCATTCCTAAAGAATGTGATTGGTGGTTCCATTAATTGGATATTTTTGAATTGATTCAACCACCATTGACTAAGCCCCCCAGCCAGCTATCTCATTTATCCCACCCAACTAGGCCAGTTAGCCAGCAAGCAAGCGAAAGATAGTAAGCCCAATTTTCCTTCGTTTCTTCTCCCAGCCGGGGTGGATTTTAAATGGATAGATACCTGCCTGGCTAGAAAGAGTGGCCAGATGAGGGAGGAGGTATTACTGCCGCTTAAACAAACTGATACCCCCTGGAGATGGGATGGGATAGAATGGGATGGGGAATGCGTACTGTGCCTTGGGAAATGTGGCCTGGGCAGGCATCCGGAAAGCATACTGGAGAATGTGGATTGAACTGAATGCGTACTAAATGCGGGAAATGTGAGAATGGCAGAATGTGAGAATGGGAGACTGTGAGACTGTGGAATCTGGGGAACGCCTTTCTTGTAATATGGGTCATTTTTTTGGCTCTCTTATAGACGTAATTACACAACAATTGTCTCAGCAACTTATAAAAGCAGGTGCATTGTAAGTAAGCATGGTTCATCGGTTCCAAAACCTACAAGAATCGAATCTCCAAAACCTACAAGAAGATGTCTCCAAAAAAGAAAACAATACATCTTCCAAGAAGAAATTGATATCGGTTCCCAAACAGAAAAGAAGACATCGCCACCTGAGTCAAGTGAGTACCGGTATATCAAGAGTGGATCGCAACCTGGATCGACTAGCACCATTGACTCTTGGCACTGACTTTCCTATCTGCACCGACCAGAGATTCTATCTACACTGACAAGAGTTCTATCACTAATGAGTATCCAAGTCCGGTATGAAATAACACCCTTTCTTTCCCTAAGCCCAGGCGAGTAGAGAAATATCGATGGCGGCCTTTTAGTCGAAATTTCGGCTGGCTCACCCTGGTAGAGTGGGCAAGTAGATAAAGTATCCAGGCCCAACGGAGTAGCTTAACCGAGCAGCTCAACTGATCCTCCTGGTATCCAGGTCAAGTAGCCCAACCGAGTATCCCAGCCAAGCTGAGTAGCAAAGCCAAGTATAAAAGCTGAGCCTGGTATGCAATGAGTATCCCAGCCCAGCTGAGTATCCAAGGTAAGTATCTAAGGCAAGCCGAGTAGGCAAGCAGCCCTGCCCAGAAATCGAGCCTATCCCGCGAATTATAGATACAAGTTAATGAAATCGAATTTTCATTAATAAAGAATCACGTTGAGTATCCCTGCCCAGCAATTGATTCCATTCTGAATTATAGAGAAATTTCCTCTCCCTTATGGTCTTTAGGCCTTACGGCTCCGTGCCCGATGTGGACAAGCGGGTCAACTGATGGCAGCCCTTATGGTCTTTAGGCCTTACAGCTCCTTGCCTGAAGCGGACAAGCTACTTCATTCTGTACCCTTGACTTGATTACTGCCTTCATCCTAGTCGAGCGAGTTATGCCCAACCCATTGAATTACCATTATCTTACAAAGAACTGATGGTCAGTGTGAAAATGTGAGTAATTCCAGTGTCTCCGGGCTTGTGCCGGTCTTATCTATTTTGTCATATTGCTAAAAGAACCTAAATAAATCAAAGTCTGTGAAGTAAATATCTATCTAGTGTGGATCCTATTAATCTGGGAGCGATTCAACTTCCCCGATCTGATACGTGCACCTCAAAAATCCCATTTCCTTATTCTCCTGGTAGGGGTGGAACATCTAAGCATGTTCAAATGCCCTCTCTTCAGCGCCCATTCAAATCAAAATCTCCAGGTAGGTAGGTAGTTAAATGGTAAGGTGAATCGGGGTAATAAGCAATCCATCCCTCCAGCCAGCCATAGAAACACAGCAAAGCAAGCCATAAATCTAAGCAAGACAAGCCCCCTGCACATTGGACCATGCCCGATCTTAAGCGTGTACCTCAAAATGCCTGTCTAAGTAAGTATTTGGATGATAGCGTTTCCAAGTTATCTATCCCAAGGTTCTCAAAAGGTCGCAAGATGTCTAAGTCTCGAGTAAGCTCAAAAAGTTAAGTAGGTAAGGGTGTTCTCTATAGTAGTTCCAGGTAAGATGTGGAAGGTAAGATAGATAAGGTTTTATCCAGGGAGCATAAATGATCGAGAAGTTTCTAAAGAGTCAACGAGAAGCAAGATTCACTCAATTTATCTTCTAAAGAATAGAGATACGATATTTCATCTTCGGATATGGAGCTCAGTAAGCCAGATCATCCAATCCCTTCAGCGGGTGGTGTTTGGGAGCCTAATTTTTGTCTACGGGGGTGGTCGTCAAGAGAGAGAGCCAACGATACTTCATCACTCAAAACTCCTCTACAGTTCAAGTTATCAAGAGAGAGAGAGAGAGATACGAGATGGAAGTAAGATAAAGTAGTAAGTTTGGGATTTCAAGGTAAGTCATTTCTGTGTGGTTCCCCGATCCAGACATCTCCTAAAGGTAAGATTCTCCAGCAAAGCAAGCAATCAAAGCAATCCATCAATCCAGCTCGCAAGCTGGAAATCCATCGAGCAAGCAAGAAAGAAAGCCATAGTTTCAAGATGTGATTGAGCAATCCATTCTGTTCTTTCTGGATGTCTTGAGGTAATAAAAACCCTCTAGGAACGATGGATAAGCTGAGGTGGTATGGATAAGCTGAGGCACGTGAGGTGGCTCCTGGGTAGTGTTCGGGCATTGCTGTTTGGGTTTAAGCGGGTAGTTTAAGCGGGTTTTGACTTATCATTTTCTCATCTTCTCATCTCCTTATGTCTCAGCAGTCTCCATTTGTTGTAAACTCGGGGAATATCCTTCCTCTTGTTGGGTAGGATAAGAAAGACAGATCAACCTTACTTACTTAGTCTTCCTTATTAGCCTTACTTAGTTCTAAAATAGCCTCCTTAGTACCAGCCCCATCATATCATAAGAGTCAAAGATTTCTAGGTGTGCCATGGCAATTAGCCTTACAGACACAAGCTTAGTCCATGCACTTAGTTCCACCATGGACTAAGGTCCATAACTTAGAATGGGTGGTGTGGATCGTTAAATGAGAAAGACCCAGAGGGCGCTATCCTATGGACAAGTTCAACGCATATATGAAATATCATATATTATTAAGCTCCTTCTTGTTAACTTCGAACTATGCAACTTCTTGGCATGCCTATGGGGAGGGTCTTGACAACTGGTAAAGAGTCTCCCTCCTGTGAAAGGATCATGGGTAGTGCCATTGTGAAAGCCTGTTGAACTAGCTTTCTTTTCTATATGGTGGATGGGTATTATCTCACAACTGATTTCAGACATTTATTGGAGAGCCATCCATAAACCTTAACCAAACTACTTAAAACTTAGCCTTATATATATTATATATATATTTATTTATATAATATTTACAATCAATATATTAAAGGAATCAACCCCCAGAATAGATTTAACATAATTACTAATAGTAGACCTAGAGTAAGTTAATATTAATAAAACCCCCAAAAAGAATGAACTGGAGAAGAAACAAAATCCCCATAAATTGAATATATATCTGAAAACTTGTTTGTGCTGCTGGTTCGATGGGAAGGCAGGGGAAGTGTTAGTTCTTGGTGTGTTATTCGATAGAGAGTATCAAGTAGAGATAGAGAGATATAGAGAGATATAGATTGTTAGAGAGTATCGAGTAGAGATAGAGGGTAGGGATGGAGGTTAAGGATGGAGGGATCAAGGGCAGAGGATGACGAGATGGACGTTAAGGATGGAGGTTAAGGATGGAGGGATCAAGGGCAGAGGATGAAGGGATGGAGGTTAAGGATCTCGGATCGAGGGCATAGGGCATAGGGCATAGGTGAAGGATGAGGGTAAGTATCTCAGGCTGTCTATGTATCCGTTCAGGTCGGGTGGGATGGTTCGTGAGGTCACAAGGTCGAGTAGGTATAGAGAAGATATCAGTAGGTGGAAAGAGATCAAGCAGGCGGTAGGATCAGTCACTAATAACGAGGCAAGAGGGAAATGACCGATTCATATCCCCACAGACTAAACGCATAAAGGTGAACGATTTTCGATAACTAATGGAGCATTTTCATACCAATCCCCTATCCCACGACCTAATGCTGGAAGTGAATCCCTATCTTACAGACTAATGGAGCAGGTAGGTGACTAATCCATATGCCAACAGCCTAATGCTGGATGTGTAAGCCCAACATAATTCCCATCCAAGGACTCATGCTAGATGTGTTTATTCGTCCACATACTACTCACGTGCTCATGTTCAATCCACATATAGGTGCTCATGCTCCACGACATCCCAGAACTGACTCACTAGTGGTATTGTTCCTTCCTTCAACTAAACATGGGAGGAAAGCGGTTAACTAGGTAAGCTATCCGCTCTACTTTCCAACCAGGGCTCTATGACTACTACTCTACACCACCTCTATGAATGGAACGTCGCATATGGAACCAGCCATGTCGGACCTGGTAATGTCACACCTGTGGATCGTGTCACAATCAATCTCGCACCTTGCTAGTCGACCCAGCCTTAACAATGCTCCTTGCTCGTATGACCCTCGTTGTAGGATCGTCGTTGTATGATCGTTTCCCCTCACTAATTGACCCTGCCTTCTGGAACGTTGCTTATGGAACAAGCCTTATCGAATTGTTTCTTGTGGGACCATTATATCATGGCTCTCCTTCTCCTTCGTCTTCACGGGTGGTGATACAGCCTCATTCATCCATTGTCCTGCCCCGGCTCAAACTATGTTATCCATCTAAATATCATCAATCAATTCCGGTGCGCCCTTCTCTGCCGATGTGGGCTGGTGTGGATGGGGATGCGTACTGGACTTTCTTCCTGGGTTGGACCGGGCAGGCTGAATATGAACTGAATGGCAGGGGGATTTGAGAATGCGGGCCTGGTTCATTTTATAATGTTATAATGTGAGATAATGCAGATTTAACATAAAGCGGACAGAGAGAGCAGACTGGGCCTTCCTTCCAAGGTGAGTGTCTTTCCCGGGCAGGTGGCTTAGGTGAGCAGTGAATCATTCGTTTGGTGGACCACCTCTCTCTATTATGATGTAAGGCTCCTACCTAATGGGGCGTGCTATTGTGAATGAGGGAAACGGGATACGCGGGTATGATTGTTTTTTTTAGATTTAGGACAATTGGTAACTGGTGAGAGTTGCCTGAGCAAGGCCCGGGTTCAAATCCATCTGGCTGCCACTATAAATAAAGGTCGTCGGCTTGGACCGGAACGATTAATCTCTCGCAGCGAGCCACGCCCTTGCTCAGGATTGAGCACAGGACCTATCCGTCTTTACGAGAGCGACCTTACCACTACGCTGCCTCCATAGACCTTTCAAAAGGTCGTGTGCTTGGCCCGGAATGGTTAATCTCTCGAGGCGAGCGACGCCCTCGCTCAGGATTGAGCACAGGACATGTCCGTCTTTACGAGAGCGACCTTACCACTACGCTGCCTCCATACGCGGGTATGATTGTTACGTGAGAAGGGTAAAATGATGGATAGAATGGATAAGCTGGACCGCCTTTACTTTATGGGCATATCGTTCAGTTGGAACATCCCACCCTGAAGATGCTATAAATCACAATTGAATAAGTGAATATGTTATAAATCAATCGAATCAGTCAATCATTAACCAGTGCCACCCTATTATATATGTAATATTATATAAACCCAACAATGAAAAAGGCCTGGATTTGACCAGATCTAGCTTATGATTTGCAAGATCTAGCTTTTCTATTATGAGATTATAGGGAGGTTTCATTATCTCTATAGGGACTCGTGCAGATCTGTGTGTCTAAGAGCATTATAAAGCAGTGGCTGTATGTAAATAAGGGCTGGCAGTAAATATGTAATTAAGATGACTGGGCTGGGCTTGATAGGTCTAAAAGAAATTCAAGTAGTAGGAGTGCGCATACTTGGGGTATTTCAATAACTAATCATAGTAGGTACCCCCCCCCCATTAGTTGGTTTACCTACTTCCTATTTGGGAATGAGTTGTATTTCCTTTAGGGCTGGTCTATTTCCATGGCCATGAAACGATCCAATGATTCAAGGTGTTCCTCCTCTTCTATTCTATTCTAGCAGCGCCTCCAAAGATAGAATTCTATAGGGCCTAATTTTAAGACCTCACCTAATGGGGCCTGTGAATATCTAGTTCTGACAGATAGGAGGTGTCCATCCAAGGTAAGTTCTATAAATACTGTCCCCCCCCCTCCCTAGTGCTATTGCTGTTATACTAAAGGATTAGTACTCCATCCCATCCTCGTAGGTTTTCGGTCTTCTTGCTTAATGACCCTATCCATCTTCATACCTGACGACTATGAAACTACTTGATGGGGACTGCCTCTTATGGATGCTAGACACACCTGTGATCCTAGAACGTTAGGTTAGTCGAACTAAAGTGAGGTTTGACGAAATTACCCAAATAAGCTGGCTGGTATACAACCCGTGATCCTAGAATGTGCGGCAAGATCAACGGCACCACGGAGCACGCAGAACATGGCCGGCTATTTCTGCGTGTTTTATTGTAAGGTCATTAAGCCTCAATACGCCGGTTCATCACACACTGCACCTTTACTAATTTAATGTAAATTTTTATTCAATATCAATTTTTCTTTAAAGAAAACTAAAAAACTAAAATTCTGAAGTATTAAAAATTAAATTAACATTTTATATACATAAAAAGACAATTATTTGCATAAATAACCAATGAAAAAGTTATAATATTAACATATTTTTAGTATTCAAAGAATTTCCATCAAATTGTACTATTCTATACCAAACAAAATGAAACAAAATTATTTTAATGATTTCAAATATAAAAACATTGATGAGTAGCAATTTAAATAAATATAGTATTATCCCCAAATGCATATAGTAGTATTTGAAATAAAAATAATAAATATAGATAATTTTTATAGTTTGAACTTATTGTAATCTGAAAAAATGTTTAATATCATCTCGACCAAAGCTCAATTTCACAATTAATATGCTAGGTTAGGTTTTGTTGTAATGTATTACTGAATTCAAGAAGTTTGTGTTTTCTTGTGTTATAAATTTAAATTCAAAAATACAATAAATATATTTTCGCTAGATTATATATATATAGAATAATAATAAATCCATTTTCCACTTGAGTAAAATCTGATCACCAATTTAACATTTCAATTGTGGGTTATTTCAAAAATAGTTTATTAATATTATTTAAACATTTAAATTATCGGCTACTTTAAAAATAATTTATTGTTATTTAAAAATATTTAATGAACTTCATTAGTTCCAAATATTTAAAAATAACGAATTTTGGTTAAATGGTCTAACATATTCATATGGCTTTAGTTTAACTAGAGTGTCTTTAGTGTGAAAATTATGGAAATTTAAATTTTAAAAAAATTTATTAAAATTTGGCAGTGATTTTTGTAAATTAAGGTTATAGCTATCAAGTTTCAATAATTTGGGTGTATTAGAAGGTTTAGATAATATTGAATCTATTTTTACTATAAAAAAAACATGATTCAAACTATTACTCAAAAATTTCATAAATTTTTTTGACCAAATTCCAACCACTTTTAAACAATTTATGGGCCTTTATAAACAACTCTTATTCATACTCATATTCATATTCATGTACTGATACCAAGCAAGTCCAAAGCCAATGATTTATCATGAATACCTGGAAATTTTGCTCGAAAACCATGCGCGAGTTATACTGTGCCCCCAACCTTTACATCTTTTTTACCAGTTTTCATGTGACGGAGATCGTGATAGTAACCTTTTGTGCTTATCGGCGGCAACGAATTCGTCCCATTGCTGCCTTGACAAAAATGTCCCTTTCTTACCTATGTGGTTCCCATTATGAATCTTCGATTAATCAAACCTACTGCAAATTATCTTTATGGGAAATGAATTACATTTTATTTACGCTTAAATCTGACTTACGTATCCACAATTTTCATTTCATGTTTGTTTTATATATATATATATATATATATATATATTAGAATTCTCTATTGAAATGTCAGTTTTAGAACTAATATCAATCTATTCTAACTATGGATTTAGCAAATCATTTATTGAAAAGAAAATCTTTTTTACTATTAGAAATTGTGAGAGAGCAGAAACGCACAGGATTCACACACAAAATAATAATTTCTATATCTTCAATAATCAGATACATCAAATATATAATTAAACTAATTTTAATTTTAGAGAGAGAAGTTGAGAGATTCTCTCAACTTCCTCAACAAACCCAATCCAAGATATACTAAAGTAAGCATAATCCTAACTAATTCTAATACCCTCCCTTAATGCTTACTTTACAAAACATATAATTAATCACAATTACAACACTTTAAACTTTTCGTGTCTTTGTCTGATCTGGTCTTCATTAACATCTGTACCCAGTCTGAGATCTCATAGGAAACACTCTTTTCTCCACCATTTTTGAGCTACCATTCAACCCATTTAAAATACATTGTTTCTGACCAGCAATAATGAACTTTGCAAGATCAACAGTATTGACAACTCGGCTCGTCAGGGCTTCCGCAATAGAGCTGACAAGTGATGAACCATCCTATGGACCAATCACCATCTGTCAGATATTTCACTTTCCGCTATCCATCAGTGGCTAGGCAAATGGTCTGAATACTGAATGTGTTCAAGAGTTAATCTAACAACTTGACCTGCTAACCTATAACTGATGCTCCTTGGCCCATAGCACAACAAGATCAGCATATAACAAATTCACACAATCAAATTAGTCAATTGTTCTCTCGTCCCTGTAGGACGTCAAGAACGACTAATTTAAATAATGCTCATTTGTTCAATAATTGGTTCTCTTCTACACAACTCTCATAGCAATAAATATAAGGCACTCCACACTATATTTCACACACTTGCAAATCACAAACTCTGCTCAGACATCATACTCCCATTATGCACATACTTCACAATAGCTATAGGAATACGTAATAATTGCTGTACTTCTATCAAAATATGTGTTCTTTTAGTTCAATCCTCAAATATTGAATGCAGTGGGAACATCGCCCTCTTTTTGGTCACAACATTTTGTTACATGCGCAAACCAATCCACTCAATAGTATGCCTTATATATGAT
>JAXQQM020066894.1:0-65688 GCA_034641835.2 Pinus albicaulis
AATTAATTGCATTCTAGAACATATATATTGAGTATGTGAAACATTTTTCATCAATGCACATAGTAAAACTTCTAGAAAAGTTAATTGCATTTTAGAATATATATATATATATATCCAATAATGTGCAACATTTTTCATCAATGCATGTATAGAAAAGCTACTTTCAGTTGATACTAGAGTGTGCATGTACCAAAACAATTTGTACATGTGCAAACACTTGCACAGATAACATAACAAGGCAGCTCAATTTTTAATTGAGTACTAGAAGTTCTAAAACATATAATCCAAAGAGAATAAATTGTTGGGCAGTTAAATCAAAAAAATTCCAATGGAATGCCATCTTCAATAATCTGTTCATGATCGGATTTTGACATTTTCCATTTCTTAATTTTCTTTTTTTTCTTTGATTAAACCTCTATCAACTTTATTCGTGCGGCACACACCAAATGACTATATTGAAAACTTATGAAATTAGGTTCATAGTCTTCAAAGTAAACAAAATCCCCACTTTGATTATTTTTTTTCTGAAAAAATAATCTTTCAGTATAATAGATCCTCTTTCATATGGAAATTCGTGATCATTATAATTTTCTAATAATTTCATTTTTCGTTCAGTGCAATGCATCAAATAATACTTCACATTTTCATCGTTGTCAGTAGGTGAAATTACAACAAAAACATCTCCTGCATAATAAAACAAAATTAACAAAATTATGTATTTAAATTTATTTCGAGATCTTTATCATTAGAAAGAAATTCAAATGTTACCTTCTCTAACAAGATCAGAAACTTGATCACCATCGGATGATATTGTAGTCTCCTCTGATTGCATTTCTTCAAACATTGCAACAAACATTTTTCCCTTTGTATTTAGCTCTGTATGTTTCCAATCTTTTACATACATTTTATTTTCATAAACGTCATTGGACTTTGTGTTGTCTATGCAAACAGAACAAAAACAAGAATATTTTCTTTTATCCAATGCAAACACATTTCTGGATGACTTTGTTTTAATTGAATGTAATTTTCGAGTCGCTTTTATTGTTTCAATGTCATTTCCAATTGATCTATCTACGTCTTCGATCCCAATATGCCAAAAAAACCTTTATATGGAAAATTTAAAGAAGAATGTAAATATGATATCAAAATACAATCAAATATAATCATTGTGATAAATGTACACTGTTTAAAATTAGATATCCAATAAAAATTAAATTGAATGTACCTTCGCACTTCCCTTGATCAGTTAGTCTCATGGATTAGAGTAGCGATGCACCATTGAACAACTTCTTTCACGTCCAAAAGTCGGCTTGCAGAGGGGTTAATTTGATATATTCGAAGTGCTTGTTTTATGCATGCCCCTGCACTGTCATGTTCTCCTTTTCCAGGGCCAGTCTCAAAGAAATTCCAACAATGTTTAATGTAGGTTTTCTTATGAAGACAACACAACCAAAAGAATGATCGTGCAGATTTGAATTGACCTGCGCATCCGTATGACCATATCCAATGTTCATTGAATGTTATTCCATGATTTTTCAAGGAATCATAAATTTTTCCAAAACAATGTTGTACAAAACATGTATCATGTGTACGATCGTCACTGATATAAAAGTGATATTCTTTAATGATATGTCGATTTTCACTCGTGCTTTCTATATGATCGACATTTTGTTCAGCATGTCTATATAGAATATGGACGAGCATGGAGACTTGGTCATAATGATAGTATTCACTCTGAATTTCTTTTTGTGGAACAAATGTGTAGTTTTCTGCAAAATCAATCACTGACAAAATGGTCCCTGGTGGAAAAACTTCACGAGATTTTTTGAATTGCAAGTCTTGCCATTGAGCTCTATGGGAATGCATGGTGTATTTGTAAATTTCTGCTTCAAACTTTCTCAAAAAGTCTATTAGAAAAATTTCGTCTTCTCGTAATTCGATTCTTTTAACACTATCTGCACTTTGAATCGATGTACTGGTATATTTGTATCTCTTCCATTTCACTTTCATGTTGGACAATGATTGATCATTTATATCAATACGATATTTGTTTTGAAATTTAGTCAAATTTCCACAATCATCGCATTTTTTACCACCAACACATTTCTTTTTGTAAAATAGTTCATCGCTTTCTCTTTCACATAGAATTTGAGATATGAAATCACGGATAATGGAAGGAGGAGGTGAATCCTTCCATAATGTTCTACCGAAATCAAGGAATGTGTCATAATATAACTCAAATTCCACATGATAACGGCAACAACAAGTGTCGCGTACGGTGATAGGTTTTACATACCATGGTTTTTGTTGAACAAAAGCACTGATTGAAACATGAATTTCACGATTCTCTTCTTTGAACTTGTTGAACAACTCTATCTGAGTGGTTTCCAAGAAATGTTTTTCAATGTTCTTCATACTGATTTCTTGCTATTCTTCTTCGCATCACATGCCTTGCAGTTGGCGAAACATGCGAATTGTTCTTGCAATATTCATATATTATTTTTTTAACGTTTTCTCCAATTCTATCTTTGTATGGTTGCCTACAAATAGCTCTCCAACAAGCGATTTCATCATTTACATCTATTTGCAACCAAAATTTTTGATGTTTGTGCAAAGTTTTTCGTGAGGTTCCTAATGCTCGTACCATAGATTTTACCAAGCGATTCTCTTTGGTACTTGATGAAACCATTGTCATATGTATTTCTCTACTTACAACTGAAACATTTTTCTATCTAAATCTTCTAATTGAATTTATAGCACTATTTATATTTTGTGTCACATTTTCCTTCATTTTTTTATCTTTGGTTGATTTTTGAATACCCAATAAAGTCGTAGCTTCTTTTAATTTCCTTAATGATAGGATACCTTTCAACATTTGGGCTTGAACTGTCACCTTTTCCTTAGATTGAGTTGTCAAGCATTTTCAGGAGTGTGTCATACTTGTAGCTAATTCACTTATTTTGGTTCTCTCTCTTCATATTGGAGTTTTTATCATCCATCTTTGGTGATTTTTTAGGCATTTCTTCATTGAGGATAAACTCAGGAGTTTCAACATGAAGACTTGGAGATGATACTCGTCTATGTTATATTTATGGTATTATTGCTTGGACTTATGATTGAGGGGGTGAATGTTAGCCTCTTTCTCATGTTACAATCATAAAGTTCTAAGTATATCACCTTCTTTATTTTACATATTGGGATATATTTTCATCTCAAGTATGTTATAGAGTTTATATATCCTAGATCCTATTTTCTAGAGTCTAGATCCTATTTTCTCTCATCCTTGTTTACCTATTTTATGAGGTGTCAAGGAGAGAGCATATGGGTGGTTTATTCATTGTATTATAAATTTTTCTATCATTCAATATTTATTAATCCAATGAAGATTAAATCCTTTACAACCAGTTTCAATTTTCATTGTGTGATATTATTATTTTTCTTATTTTCCTATATTTATTCAGCTTGATAGGTTGATTGTGCAATAATTTTAATTGAAGAAATGATGATAGTCCTAGGTGTCCTTTAGCTCCCATAATAAGCAAGGTAAAGGATAATTGCATCATGGATTGCACTGTCTTAGAGGGTTGATTAGCTTGGAGCAGGGATGAGGATCCACGACTAGTCTATTTGGGGGTAAGAATTTCAACACAAGCATTCATATATAGATAGGGAGAGGAAAATAAATTATCTCATGCTCTCATGTGTGAAGATAGTTAGTATGGGGACATAGGTACAAAAACACGTTTGTGTAGTGGAGAGGAGAGAACTTACTCTCATGCATATACAAAGTAAGGGAGTTAGCAGAGCAATCATAAAAACACATAGTGATTAGGATTTGGAGAAATTGAATGAGCCGAGGTACCTTTAAAGAGGATTTTTGGGTTAAAAACATTATGGAGGGTAGTGGCTTGAGTGAACGTTGAATAACCATTGGAAACTTGTGGATTGGTGAACCACTTGCTAGGAGAGAAGCACCCATAAGCACTCCACCACAAGCACTAGAATCTGGAATGAGGGTGGCAATTACTGTTAGACATTGGGTTCAATGGTCCCCATGTGTTTCGCGACATGGACTAACCACCTCTCGTGGATCCCAACTCTGACGATTTTAGCGGAGACTAATGCCTGTGGGTTTTCGTCTAATGGAAATCATGATTCCAACAAGTGGTATCAAAGCGACATGTCTCGAGTTCAAAACTCACCTGACTCGCATTGGGGGGCAGATTGTTGGACGTTGGTTTCAACTCTCCTCGTGTGTTTCGCACATGGACTAACCGCCTCTCGTGGATCCCAACGCTGGAGATTGTAGTGGAGACTAATGCCTATGGGTTTTGGTCTAACGAAAAATCATAATTCCAATAATTAGAAGTAACTATGGTTGTATCTTGTCTATGGTTGGGTGGAGAGTTAGATTCCCAATCTCAGTTGCTAGGTACATACCCAGGTTAATTGCTCTGCAACTGTGTGAATAAATCTTACCTTGATCTGAATTCCTTCTACAGACTATCTATGTACCATCGTATGTGGGTATTACACTATGCATGCCATATATTGCTAAATGGATGCATGAAATGTCGTGTAAACATTGTTTTAGATGTATGAAATAATTATTTTCTATAAAATTAGGAACACTGGGCTTCTACATAATGTGTGAGGAATGGGTTTATTTAGTATTCATTCATGAGTCTCGATTTTGTGTTTCAATTCCCTGAGTAAATACTACTTGATAAATCATTCAATACTCCATTAATACCACTGACGATTTACACTAGTTTAATATTCTAATGAACCATGGATATGCTAATGCTAGGGAATGGTTTACTCATGTGCTTATTATTGTGTCTGAAGTTGGTTTGTTTGCTTTAATATAATATTTATATGGAATCTGTGTCATTGTGGGCCTAAAATGAATCTATTTACTTGAGCATGAAAGATGGTAAAATCCTGGTGTGGAAATGGCCTTTGTGTCTTTCAATAATTTTTGTAGTTTCCTTTTTGATGTTAGAAGTGGAGTTTCCTGTATGCCTGAGAAATGTTGATCTCTTGCATGGGTGTGTAATAGATTGAGTATGGAGAGATAAACAATATTTTTCAATCAATTGAATGCATGTATGTGAATGATGTGGTTTAAAAATTGTAATTTCAGGAGGGAGTATGAATTATATTACATGTGATGTGACTGGGAAGTTGGTTAAGTCCTTGAAGTTTTGTGAACTGCACTTAGGTGCACATCTCCTATGTATTTTTGTCAAGAAATATAATAGCCTAATTTATACTTGTTCCAACAGATTATGAGAGTAATAATTATGTATATTCTCGTGAAGTGTAGCTAAGGGTTCCAAGTGTGTTTATTCATGCCTCCATGGCCATGGTGTGCCAAAAAGAGGTGAAAGATCCTAAATCTTCACCTTCAATTTCGTTAATTTTAGCTAGGTGGTCAATTCATGCAGGCCTCAAGCCTGGGTAATTTCGCAATTAAACCAGAAGAAAAATTCCCAAGTATAAAGCTTGTGAAATAGGCTTAAATTTTCTGGTGGGGCCGACTAGGTCATGGGTTAAACTAGTTAGGATGAATAGCTTAGTTGGGTGGGACTCGCCTTGGACCAAAGGAGAAATGTTGGACTAGTCAGGTGGGGCCCTCTAGTTAGAGGCCAGGAGGTCGGGCCTCGATGGAGTGCATAATGTGATTTCTTGCAGATAGGCCCATCTTAACCCTCCTATTGATGGGACCCAAAGTCGATTGATGCACCTTCCATATATGCTCTCCCAGTGGCATAGTAGTCATATGGGCATAATGTGGGGTGCTACATGGGTGCTATGTGGTAGGTTAGATGACATGGTAAGGCCTAAAAGGCTAGTTTTCATTGGGAATATCTTTTGATCCAGGGGTCAGATTGGGGAAAATTTTATATCATTGGAAAGGTCTTGATGAGACAAATGCAGCGATGTTATCCATTTTAATATTTGATGAAGTTGAAAAAAGTTTTAAAAATTTGGACCCTATTTCCATAACAAGGCTTAGAGATTGGGTTAGCATAGTAATTGCCTCCTTCCAACCTTAGTTAGGGTTAGGGTTAGTGGTGGGTATGTTAAAATCCTTTTGGGAGAAAACCCAAGTAGAAGGTGAGGCTACCTTTCTCTCTTTCTATGAGTGGAAAAATTATGCACGTATAAATAATTGAGACTAGTGACTCGTGGGCTACTATGGTGCACACTCCATCTCTGTTTTCTTTCTCCCTATCCCTCTTAGGTATTTTACTTGTATATGGAACAAAATGCACTCAAATAGAATTGAACTCATTTTCCTCATATTCCTCCTAGTGGCTTGGTTATAACACAGCCCAATAACCTCATAGTGTTTATCCAACTCTTCCAGAAAAATCACAATATCATCTAGAGGGCGGACATGTTTAGAAACTACCTAGTGTAGTTCATCATCAAGACTTTGCTACTTGTGCTGATCAGAATAGTTGAATATAAATATTGCTAAGATGCAACAGTCACCTGTCAAAACCTAGTAAATATTTAATGCAATATAATGTTATAAAATATTAATAAACAAAAATAAAATATAATATTAAAATTAAAAATTAATAGGGGTGAATGTTAGAATAATAAATTAAAATAAAAATAACAATAAATAAATAAAAAATAAAATCCAATTAAAATTAACAAGGGTGAACTTTGATAACTTTGATAACCTCAACTCTTAACTATAGTTACAATATTTAATATTCTATATTCTTCTTCATCATGATCACGTGTCTATCCAATTTTCCATGAATAATGAGGGCTAATGTGGCATCCTTGTAAATTATGGTGGTCAAAATAGGAAGGTTAACTTTCGAGTGGCATAAATTTTGTTTACAAACTCAAATTGAGATGATTCTTGCACTATTGTAAAGGTATGTTTCTGGAATAGAAAAAATAGATGTTATTCTTAGTTTTACCCCCTACATATTTAATTTGATGACTCAAAATTCTCTTATAATGTTTTAGACCCCAATTTGCAAATCTGGGTCCTATTGATAAAAATGGTCCTATGAGCTAGTTCCTCTAATTTTACCACTATAAAAGAATTAAGATGGATCAAAAAGAATATAATGATATAATATGGATCACAAATACCCATTTTGGTAGGCTCTTGGTCCCCAAAATATTATACTAAATGAGGTGAGGAAACGTTTCCTCTACGTTTTCTTAGGTGTACCATTTAACCTTACCTAGAAGCTTCCCTTTCAACCCATTATGCCAAAAGTCATGCTGCCCTTGTATTTTAGTTATGTAAATCATCTGAAAAATTGTATCTTCTATCAACTCTGCCTAAGAATTTGGTGCCAAATCCTCTACAAAAGGGAGGACCTATTCCTCTTCCTAGTATCGCATGGAGGGCTCATAGACTTTTAGGTTCTCTACATTCACCACTGAGTAAATGCACATGTATGGGGATAACATGAGTCTATAGGAATTATTTCCTACCTTTTCTTTTATCTCAAGGGGATCATATCATAAAGTATTTATTTTCTTACTAGGATCTTTTGGCCTCTCCTCATTCAATTACAATCATACTCTCTCTCCCACCTTGAACCACCTCTTTGTTTTGTAATAATCATGCTTGGAATTTTATATTTCTTGTGACTTTTGTAGTGTCTCTATACCTATAGATGGATCTTCCTTATTTTCTCAACAATTATTTATTCCCTTAAGGCATCCCATTTAAGATCCCCTCTCACTCTTCCTTACTTCCCATATGCAATATTTAAAGGTGAAGGTATAAACCAAGTTTCAAATGGGGACTTACTAGTTGTAGAAAATCCATGTAGATTCAAACTAAAAATTGTAAAATGCTAAAACAATTGATGTGAATCTACTCTACCAATTGCGGAAACCAATTAAGATCGTGAAATCACAAAACAAGAAAGAGAAAGAATTTCAATTACACACAACACAAATATTTATTGGGGGAATCCACAGCTAAAAACCCTCACTATCTATATATTGCATTAGTCAGAAAATTTGATAAGATTACAATGATTTGCTCAAGCCTAAGCAACATATGCACTATCTGTATATGTCTCACTGATTCCTAGACAAGCCTAGTTCAATACTTAACCAAATTTCTGCCCTCCAGGATCCCTATTTCCTTGCGCCGTTTCCTTGGGTAATTAGCCCCTATTAATTAGGGAAATTTCTAATACATACTACATAATCCATTAGGGACATTCCTCTGACTACATGCACCAATTGCATAATTCAAATAATTATTCAACTGATAGTACATTGCCCTTAAAATCCATTCTCAACTGGGTCTTTCTCAAAATTGACATGCATGGGTTATTTGTGAGTGAATTATCAGTTATTTGTTTGATCACTGCATGTAAATTAAATCTAATTTCCACACTTTGACCTCTCTTTAGTTCCTTCATCAGTTAGAACTAGTTAAATTGGTTTTAACTTAGATAAACTAATTCAATTAATTAAAACTCCAAATAAACTAAACCAAGGCTCCTATAATGTAGGAGATACTCTACATGCCTCTAATTTGACCCTCAACTTGAATTAACTGAACCAAATAATTCATCCTAACTTAGTTAACTCATACAAGTTATCATGTGATGTGGAAGTACAATTTATTCTAATTTAATCAAGGGAAAATTCAATTAAAATATTTCTTGATGCCATTTTCAAGATTTATTGTTTCCAATTTCAAACTCCCCTCTCAACAAGAAAGGAATTTAACTCTATCCCGATCTGGTACCTTTGTAATGTTCCGCATGAAAAAATTCTCTCTATTTTTGTTGCAACTATAACATCTGTGACTGAAAAGCGTCCAAAAAATATTAGAATCAATTGTGTTCATTATGATGCATCTGTCACTCAAGTTTATGACTGCTACTAGCTACTACACTATCTTCTGAAAACTTTGTGTTATTTTCGACTCTGCATTGTGCCATCTAGACTACTTCTAACTGTGCACTGTGCTCCCTAGTATCTGATTTCTTTTAGTCTCTGCATCTGTCACTCTGACATATGACTACATCAACTGCCATTGATCGATCATGCTACTGTATATTGTGGATCCTCATAGAAATTTAATGATCCATGAGACAAAACATCTCAATGGAACCTGCCAAAATTTCTTCACTCTTGGGAGTATTGCTTCACATTACCCCACCTCTCACCTAGAGTTATGGCTCCATGTGCTCCCTCTTCCCACTTGACTAGAAATTTCCCCCTATTGGAGGTATTTTCTTGAGTGGATTTCTCCACTCAGCCTCCTCTCTTATTCTCCAATTTTGGTTGCTCCAAAACTTTTTGAGGCTTCTTCTACAGCTGCATGTTGAGAGGTAATTCATGCTCCCTCTCAACAACCAAGTCTCTAACCTTTTCCTTTCTCCTCAAGGCTTTGCATATGTCTTTTACCTCAAGATAATATAGGTTCTTTACTCGCACACCTATCTGATTCACCCTTCCCGTGGCGATGTGTCTAAGGAAAACCTTTCCTTTGATAAATATCACATCATAACCATGGTGTTCCAATACCACGACAGAAACAATATTCTTCTTTAGACCTGGTACAAAAAACACATATTTCAGTTTAATAGGGAAGCGAGAATCCCTCTGAAAGGTAACAGTACTGATGTCAGTTGCGCTATACCTCCCATCATCTCCAAACTATATGTTCTTCTTGAGGTCCTTCTCCCCCAAGTCACTGAAGAGATATCTATTCCCCGTCATATAGAATGAGGCACTATTGTCGAGATAGAACGGGGGAGAAACTGCAGAAACTATGGTGAGGCTGACCCTTAATGCATTCATGGAGGAGTGGCGGATATTTGTGATGAAATCTTGACTAAAATGAGAGGGGGTGAATTAGTTTAGTCCATTCATGGACATTAAAATTATTTTCCTTAAATTTATTAACTGACACATTACATGAGAAACTTAACAAATAATGACCAGCAAATTGAATATGTGAACAACAAGTAATAAGAATACCAATACATCACATCAGTACATAATAACAATGCATATGGACACCAAATATAAGTGGAAACCCATAAGGGAGAAAACCACAATTTTATTATTGTTGTGATGCAAAGGCAAGCTCATACTCCTTATTACATCTGATTTTCTATAGGCTCCAACCTACAGGAGGCTACTACGTCAAGTTTCTGCAAGGTACAACATGAAAGGAAGCTCCAACTCCCATGTATTTTATGTAGGCTACAACCCACAAGAGGCTCCTACCTCAACCAGCTCCAACTAAAATTTTATCAAGACACAACTTGAAAGGATACCACAATCCCTCACACAAAATGAAAACAATATGTTTATTTACTTGGTTATCAATTCTACATACCTCCATATTTACTTATACACCTTCTCCCCTTCAAATCTACTTCATGTTAGCTTCATATGTACCATGTAACTAAATGAAAAATATATTAATCAGCTCTCACATATTCTCCAGCTCTCTAACTTCCACTATGCACTCCAAAATGACATCTTTTATAGAGATAATTTGATGGTTGTTTTTATTTTGTTAGTGTTAGTTTTTGCATCCTGCCACCAGTGATCAAATGCAATCTTATCATGTCTTGTTAGGGTGCCATTTTCAAATTTTTATCATTTCATTAGGTCATCATGCAAAACTTTGGTCATTGGATGTAGATCTAGGTCTGATTTGACTCCTTCCAAAATTTCACTAGTTATTGCCTTATTTCGCCTCTCAGCTGAGTGTACCATCATTCATAAGTTTTCATCATCATTAAAGTCATATTTATCAAGGTTTCATTCAATCTAGAGTCTCCATTAGGTCTTTAGGGTTCGAAGGTCATCAAATCATCATTCCATGCATAAAGTCCAACAAGTGAAGGAGTGACAATAATGTAATTTCATCAATAAATTTGATTTCAAAGAAAAATGTAATTTTATGTTCTTAATTTGTAATAAGTACTTCAGAGTTCCAAATAGCTGCAAATGCTCAAGTTCCACCAGTACATTTTCAAGGTTCCAAGAAGAAAATCAGTGTTCCAAAGCCACAAAAAGTTTAAAGTTCAAAAGATCAAGTTCAAAGTCGAAATGAAATTTTGGTGGGCGACCCCACTAAAATTGAAGAAGATGATATAAAAACCAAAGAAAGGAGTTTTATGTTCATTATTTCACTTTCTCCCAACAAAAAATCAGCTCTTATTGGCAACAAGGTGGATTTTTCAGCTCTCATTGGCAAAAAATTCTCCTCGTTGCGCTTCCAGACACTTCGCTGCACTTTTTGCTGCGCTTCTAGACACTTCGTTGCGATTTTCACTGTGCTTCTGCTAACTTCACTGCGCATTTGAGTGAGGAGGTGGGGTATGGATTTCTAAAGGAAAATTTGGAGCAAGCAAGGAATTTTCAGTTTTTTTAAGATCATCTACAACTTGCAATCAAGTAAGAAAAGAGAATCATCCATTTCTTCATCAGTGTTCAAAGCATAAAAAAAATTCACTCTCTCATCTAGGGTTTTTTAATTCAATTTGGAGAAATAGTGTCATGGTCATTTTTTTAGTTTGAAAACCCTGAAACTCACTTTGTACACCTTCATTCACTTCATTTGAATCATTTACACATCTTCCCCTCACCCAATTCCTATTTTTCTCAAAAACTCCACTCAACCCCTAATCTCTACCCTGTTTTTACCCTAGGCCTATGTTTTGGCCTTTTCATCCCCTTCCCCTCACACAAATTCAAAAATTTCACTTCTTCCTACTTCATAATATCATTTCCTCTCACCCTAAATTTCCTAAAAAATTTAGGCAATCCCAAACTTATATTTCCATCTCATTCACTAGGGTTTTCTTGATGCCATGGACACTGACACCTCCCCCTCTGAGAGGAAGAAGTATAAAGGAGGAAAGATATTGATGTTTGAGCCCTCTAACTGCCATCAAATCACCTCATCTCCTTTTATATTCCAATATTTTCAAGATTGTCAATTGTGTACAATTTTTCCAAAAAGTACAAGAGGTGGGATGTAATTAACTACTCACAGTGTTATTTTTCATTGCTTTGAAAAAGGACAAGGTTGTTATAGCAGGGATAGAGTTCAGTTTCACACTATAATCCATCTCCACGACCACTGGAATACCAAATCATGGATAATATTGGTTCAAGGTTATGAATCTTGATGATGAATACTTCACACCCTATTTGAAATCAGCCTACAAAGATGCTCCATTGCATGTATTTCCTTTCAGATATTTATTGGATAAATATGCTCCATTGATGAAGTCCATTATGAGGTTTTCCACTTGTGAAGGAAGTTTTTCAATACTTTATAAGTACCAAATAATGCTACTAATGCATTTTACAGCTGTGAGATCTCTTAACTTGTGTAATTACCTTTTCAAAGTGTGACCAAGATTGCAGAGAAGATACATGAAAAGGGAAAAGATCATACAGTCAATATTTTCCACCATAGTCTAATTAATATCATAATTCTTCACCAATTGCAAGAGCAGCAGATCACTTGGGATTAATTTTTGGAGAGGATAGTTCAGGAGAACTTGGTAGAACCACTACAACAACAAGAATTGTCTTCAATAGAGTATGATGTGGGATCACCAAGCAATAGGGAGGAACAACCTCCAAGTGACAGGGATGAGGAGTAGCTAAGCAGAGATGGAGTATCAAGCCATGAGGAGCACCATTCACTTAAGCAAAGAAAAAAGGATGAAGAGGTCATAAATTATCAGAGAGGAAATAGGCAAGTGTTTTCTCCACAAATTGTGGAAGGGGCTTTTCCTTCTACATCAGCAAAGCACGGATATCATAAGCAACAAGAGACAATTTTCCAAGAGAAATAAGCCCTTCACCATGACATTTAGATGGTGGACTTGGAGTCCCAAGATGAACAGGAAACCATAAACCTGGTCATCAAAGAGAAATATGCCAAAATCATAGCGCTACAAGATAAATTGGCAAGGGCCAAGTTTGTTATCTCCTTCATTGAGCAAGAGAACAAACAGTTGAAGCAAAAACAAGTACTTTTGGAAATTTACTTGTTGAAGGCATCTACAAGGAAAAATCTCAAAGGCAACGCAATGATTGTACATGATGATTTTGATGAGGATGAGGCCCAGGCCACTCAGAAAAGACCAAAAACAAGGGGCCTAAAAAGAGCATTGGAGCTAGAAAAACAACATGAGGCACTTACTGTAGAGGAACTCACCTTTGAGGAAAGGATTGTAATGGAAATCAATGAAGATAGGGAAGTTTGGCTTGACAGAGTAAACATACACCTAGAGAAGCTCATTCACAAAGACAACAAGGACAATAATATGTTGAGGCACATGGCGTACCACTACCATAAAAGAAACAAGATTTGTAATGTCAAGGTTAAGCAATTACAAGATAAGCTCAAAGAAACCCTAATTAGCCGAAAGGAGAGGGGGAAAATAAATTTTCCTGTTGATACCTCCATGGTTGAATGACACACTTTATCAGGACTTCACACAACAACCTCACACAGCAATTTTGAAATTTTGCAAATTTTGGGGTTTTTAGAAAAATTCTGAATTTTTGACAATTTTGTCTCTGCTTAGAAACACAGCAAAATTTGATGTGCTTTTGCTACAAGCATCCAAGAAGGAAAAAATTTATGTTTCTGGAAAGCTACTTAAATATTAAGAGAACCCATTTTTTCAGATTTCAGGTTCAGGACTCAATTTTCAAGGAAATTGTAAAAAGAGGTAAAAAATCACCTCTTTGCCTCAATTTGAGACATTTGTTGCGTTTCTGGGAGGGATCTTGGGAGAAGGAGATTTTAGCAGGCTTAATGAAGCCATTTTTTTCTACTTGAACATCCTGGTGTCATATACACTTGACCAGCTACTCAGAACAACTCTTCTTTTCAAATTTAGATGATGGGAAGGCACCCAAAAAGGCCTTATAAGAAATTTGTCGCGCTTCTGGAAATTCCCTAATTAATTTTATAATTATCCTATGTAATTTTCACTTGAAAGTTTCACTTTGGAAAATTTAAAAGGGTAAAGGGTTAAAATTGAATGTAAAATGGATGGTAATAGAGTTAAATATGCGTCTTTACCTCTCATTAATGCTTGGAGAGGATTTCTCTAGTTGGTTTGCTAAAAGGAGAAACAGTTCATAACTTCCCTAGATTTTTGTTAAGTTGGAGAAAGACATGGGTTCGGCTACACAAGTCATGGATTTGACCCCTGAGGGTGGGAGAATTATGTTCTGATCTGTATCTTTCATCTTCTTTTTCAATGCAAGGGTTGGATGTTGTAGAACTGATCTTTGAACACTAGTGTATTCAGTCATTTTTGCCGGAACTAATAGACAAAGTTGCAGCTATTGTGGTGGGATTCATGTGGTATGTGTTTTAGCAGTCTTGCCTCTTATGTTTTCATATGTTTGAATCTATTATGCCTTCCATATTCATGTCCATATCTTAATTTGATTGATTTCTAAGTTAATAATGCATAATTCATTATTTTGATGCTCTGTTTTGGAGAAATTATCACAGTTGTGTTTCACTTTCCTCTGATATAAAAGAATTCATGATTTCCATGCTCTTTTTGAAACCCTAGAAATCTCCCACACTCACCAAGATACCTAAAAGTGCTAAAGGGTGTGCCTACCTTGCCCCATCACATCTCTGCAAGTCTGATTTTCAGTGTCCTGACCTAGTCTTTCTTAGACCTAATTTACCATCCATCACCAAATCCAAATCAATCAAATCCTAGAGCCTATTATACCTAGCCTAAAATCTTCATTATCCAGTCAATTTGGCTATGATCTCATGGAGAGAGCCCTCTCCTACCTATTAGGGCTAGCCACTAAGTCAAAGCAATCTGTGGTTACCTTTGATGGTCTCCTTCGCAGCCTTCAGAGATCTAGTGGAGTGATAACATATTCCACAAAGGAATATAAATTGAATAGGCTTGACTCTTTGACTTACACTCATTAGTTTCCAAACTCTTCATATCTTAAATATTAGAACAAAAATAGATAATTCATCCAATATTAATTTCAGCCATATGTAATGATTAAATGCACCATCCTAATGCCAATATCAAATAACAACATTTATCATTAATGTATCACCACAGTCTTTACAACACCTTTTCCTTTGCCTTGGAGTCTTTCCTTTACATCACAACAATTTAGCTTAATCAACACTTTCACATCATTACAAATTCTTCAATGTACCAGTTTCACTGCACTTTTATCTTCTTTGCCTTGTTGCTCCTTTCTACCTTTGTTGATCAAGATCTTCTCCGTTGCCATCAATGATAATATTTCCAACAGTATTCACCTTTTGCATTGATGGCAACACATTTTTCCTCCCCCTTTCATTCTAATAAATGTCTTCCTTCCTCTGATTACCTCCCCCTTTGACATCAATTCCGAGGGGGTTACAAATGTCTTGTAGTATGAAGAAAATTTTCTCAGTGTAGCTTCCATCATTGCATTATTATTTTCTAACATGCAAAGAACATTACTGCTCTATAAGTTTTGCATAAACATTGTTCATTATTTCATTTAATGAATGCCACTTCATATGGCTTGTTGGGGCTGCTCCAGTTTTAATGAGTGTTGCTCGAAGATAAATACTGCTTCAAAAATGACCGTTGCTGCATATGGTATATAAGTATTGTTGGGAGAAAACTTTTTAAATCATTGCAATTGTATGAATATATGCAGTAAAGTGATACCATCCATATAATAAGTGCATTGCACTTTTATAATGCTGAAGATCATAATAAAAAACGCTACATAAACAAAACTATACAAGAATATATAAAAAGTTCCATCGGAAGAATACTTGAATAATGTATATGCTCCATGTGATATATAGACCCTACTCCAAATACAATTCATACTCTGTTAACATTGCAAGAGTGCATAAGAAAGAATGAGATCATCTACAAGCTTGTATCTACCAACAAGATGAGAGTTTCTAGCTGAAGCATTAACTTCATTGGTTCTATACCAGAATCCATCAACTCCCTAGTCCTTTTTACCGTTTTGGATGTGTCAGCTGTTGGAAATATTGTCATTGATGGCAAAGGAGTAGAAAGGAGCAGCACCAAGACAAGGGAGCAGATCAGATTCAGATGGAATTGTTGCAGAGATGTCACACAAGGTTTAATGTATCAGTGGGTTGCGCCTTCCCATTTGGGGTTTTTATTGTGATGGAAAACGATGGATAAGAACCACAGAAATTGAATATAGAGGTTAAAACATGCGTGGAATGAATGCTAGAAAGGGTTTGAAGACTGGTTGATATTGTGAAAGAAGAACGAAGGAGTAAAGGAGAAGTCATAGTGCAGTGAAATGAATCGATGGTTTGTTTGAAAAAGTATATGGAGGAGGTGTAATGAAAGAAATTAGATGTGGAATTAGGAGTCAACGACGTAGCGGAACCATGAGTAGCATCACAGTGAACAGTGAAGGTAGCTTCGGAAAACAACAGATGGTTTTCGCGCAGCCTTCGAGTGGTAAGTGGTTTTATTGAAATTGAACGCGATCAAATAAGATTGTGACACATCACGGGCACAAAGCCCCCAGTTTCACATGATTTTTGAGCGATAAGTCGTCGGGGTTAATTGAACGCGATAGCCATTCGATCATCAACAATTGAGTTCGGATGGTGTTCGCACTCGAAGTTGTGCAGGGGTTCAAAAGGTGTGGGACCAGCGAAGGCAGCAGCAAAGGCTAAACCTCGTGCACATCATATGAGCATGGTTAACGTTGATCTGGGATCAACAGTACTATGGGGGCACAAATAATCCGATGATTAACCCAAGGGGGTGCCCCCACAGTTGACCTACCCATCGGGCATTGACCGCAGATCAACGGTTGTCATTCACTGCAGTAGCACAAACCCGATGATCTTTCCGTACCGAGGAGTGCCTCTGCAGTACCGTGAATCTAACTTAATAATTAGAGGGCATTTTGAGGTCTGGTGCCATACATATTTTGGAGCCAATACATTTAGTTGACATGCTTTGTTTTAACGCAAACAGTATATAAAGAGCGAAATGATAAAAGGTGTGGGACTAATGTCATAGAGCAGGACAGCGTAAACAAATGGATGAGATTAAAGGAGATGTGATGCGATCGCATATCGCAATTGGGGCAGGATGAAAATTGCACACACACAGTGGTCACAGAAAATGCAAAGTGTGATATGATGACGTGGCAAGTGATGTGGCAAGTGACGTGGCAGCTGACGTGGACCTAACCCCACAAATCACAAATAAGTCAAGATGACGTGGCAGTGAAGTGTTGATGACATGGCAAGGTGACATGGCACGATGACATGGAGATGACGTAGACCTGGCCCACATATCGCAAATCGCAAGATCGGAGGGGTGAAGAGGTAAGAGAAAAGTTGCGATGCGACAGATAGTGGCGATGCGATGCAATGGACAGGCGATGCGATGCGACCGCATATCGCATATCGCACATGATATGGGCATGTACTTCGTATGAAAAATGACACTAAAATCGCCGATATTGCGATGCGATGAATATGTTGCGATGTGCCGATGTAAAGACATGTGCGCACAATGCTACATCGCACATCGATGATACAAAGTCCATCAAGTCCTTCGCATACTGCAAAGTGTAAAGGAGTTGGATGCGATGCAGCTCAGAATAATTATTTAAAGAGATTTCAAGTTCGGGTGTAAGTGTTTTTCCTTTGTAAATCGTTTCGAAGAGCAAAAGGAGGATTATAACGTAAAACATAAGGAAATTATGAACGCGGGTAGAAAGTCTCAGGTAAGGACCCGACACAGAGAAAAAGGCAGAACCGAGTGTTTAGAAGAACAGTGAAGGCTGAACGCTGTGGGCACGAGAAAGAGAGGCAGAGTCGGGAACAGAAGAATATAGTGGCACTGTTGGAAACAAACAATTGGGTCAAGTTAGGACAAAATGAGTAGTTATGCAGTAGAGCTAGACTATAACAGTAGAAACGGAAAAGACAATGACAATAGCAGAAAAGACAAAATTATGGCGAACCAAGAGCTGAAAGGGCTCAGTAAAATGTATTATTGTATCTGTAAATGTAAATGATTTAATTATTTTTATTGTATGTGATGCAAAGGCAAGTCTCCGTAGGCAAGGCAAAACTCCACTGTAATACATTCTGTTATATTATCTTGAAATTGCTAGACAAGAAAATGAGAAGGGGGAAGGCAAAAAGTCATACCGTCCATTTTGAATTCCTTGTGGAATGAAAACAGTTATGAGGTGATCCATATAAATAATGTAACCAGAATATGCATACGAAGGTTGAGAGAATGAAGAAATGAGTGAGTCATTGTGAGAAGAAGAAGGAGCAGAGAGAGGAGTTGTGAATATCCAAAGATGATCGAAAGACAATTTGAAGGCTAGAAAGAAAGAAGTAAATAAGGAGGAAAACAGAGTTGATATCCAAGTAAATCATCATATGATTTTATTGTACACTGAGGAAGTTGGTTCTTCCATGTCAAGTTGTAGCTTGATAGAAGTCCAGTTGTAGTTGGTTGACGTAGGAGCCTCCTGTAGGTTGTAGCCTGCAGAAATAGATGGGAGTTGGAGCTTCCTTGCAAGTTGTAGCTTGCAGAATTGAGGTAGTAGCCTCCTGTAGGTTGGAGCTTACAGAAAATTAGTGGTGAGAGGGAGTTGGAGCTTGCCTTTGCATCACAACAATAATAAGATGTGGTTTTCTCCCTTATGGGTTTCCACTTATATCTGTTGTCTATGTGCATGATGTTTATGTGTTGATATGGTGTATCTAATCTGCTTAATACTTGCTGCTCACTTATTAAGATTGTTGTTCCATTGAATATTAAGTTGATCACAAAATGAAGATGTAAATAAGTGTAAAAGAAAGTTTTACAAGACCATGACTGCATTAAACTGATTCACCCCCCCTCTCAGTTTAACCAAGGGTTCAACAATTGGTATCAGAGCAGGTTCCTTCTGTATCAGTTTAACAACTGGAAGGAGATCCTAGGTCCCCAAGATGGCTAGTCTAGAAGGATGCTCAACAAATAAAGCCCCTTTGTTCACTGGTACAAATTATGCCTTCTAGAAAATGAGAATGAGGACGTACATAATGTCTGTAGGAATAGAAGTTTGGGCTGCTGTGGAATTGGGATATGCCCCAAAGGAGTCTGACTCAGAGAAATATGCCAAACTAGATTTTGTAGCTAATGCAAAAGCCATGAATGCTCTCTTAAGTGGTTTGTGTGAGGCAGAATTTATTAAAGTAATGCACAACAAGACTGCCAAAGAAATATGGGATACATTAGAAAGTATCCATGAGGGAGATAAAAAGGTGAAGGTTGCCAAGCTGCAAGTCTATAGAGCTCAATTTGAAAATATAAAAATGAATGAAGAAGAAGATGTTGCCAGTTTATTCTTAAGGGTTGCAGAAATTGTAAATAACATGAAAGCTCTAGGAGAAACCATTAGAGAATGTGTAATTGTACAAAAGATATTGAGATCTTTACCATCCGGGTTTAACCCTAAGGTTTCTGCCATAGAAGAAACAACTGATTGGGAAACATTGACCATGAACCAATTACTTGGAAACTTAACAGCCTATGAGATGAGACTTCCACAGAGGAAGTCAAATGTGAGGGAGGCAGCCTTTAAGACAGAGAAGAGAAAAGAAGAAAAAGAAGATACATGCTCCTGCTCTAATGAAGAAGAGGCCAAATTTGTCAGAATATTGGATAGAGGCTCAGGCAAGTATAAAGGTAAAATTCCCTTTCAATACTTTAACTATGGAAGAGTTGGGCACTATGCATCTAAGTGTCCTCTTAAGAAAACAAAGAATCAAACTCAAGAGATAGAGAAAACCAAAACAAATAACTGGCAGAAATGGAAGAGATTCAATAGAAGATCATTTTATGCTCAGCAAGATAGCAGTGCATATGAAAACTTAGATGAATCCTCAAATGAAGAAGGAACCTATGAATTTGTGTTGATGGCCAAGGAAGAGTCTGAAGGATTCCTTCTAGAAGATGAGGAAGAAGGTGAGGTAGATCTTGAGGGGGAGCTAAGAAGTGCCCTGGAGGAAATAAACAGACTTAAACTCAAGTGCAGAAAACAGAAAGACATTCTCCTCAAATGTGTAAAAGAGGTACCAAATTCAGAAGACCTCATTCAATTGAAAGTAGAACTTGAAAAAGCTAAGAAGTTGGAAGGCATTCTGCGAAAGCAAATTAAAGATAAACATCAGGAGCAAGAGAAATTGGAAGAAGAAGTGGTATGGTTGAGAAAGAAACTAGAAAACACCCAAAGGGAATTGTCAATGAACACTCCTCGAATGAAAAGCACTAAACAATTGGACATGATTCTAAACACTCAAAGGTCTCCTCTCATAAAGGTTGGGATAGGATATGAAGGAGAAACTAGTAAGTCCAAGGTAGAAGATAACAAGAATATCATTTTTGTAAAAGTTGTAAAGGATAATGAAACAGCTCAAAAAGGAACCACGGAAGCAGAATCCAGCAAGAAATTGATGTGTGATGAAACAAAAAAAAACAAGCAGCAACATCAAGAGACAAAGAATGAGAGGAAGAAGCAAGCAGTTGAAAAAAGCTCAATTGTTCCTGAATATCAATTGAACAAGTTCGGAAGATCTCAAAGGAAATTCTTTCCTCCTATGAGAAATGTCACTTGTTTTTCCTGTCACAAACTGGGACATATTGTTGCATACTTTTAGACAAAGATAATCGATTTCAACCAGCAAAAGATGCAGAAATTGAAAAGACTACCTCAAGCAAACAAATGGAGAGGACAACCCTACACCAGGTACACTAATCGTTTCCATGGGTATTGTTTTTATTGTAAGGGGTTCGGCCATAAAGCCATGGAGTGCAGAACATATGGACAAAGACTGATGTTCAAAACCCCAAGGAGATTTATGAACAATGGAGAGTTCACTCGTACACATAATCCATTTAAAAATATAATCAAATGCTTTGTATGCCATAAAATTGGACACATGTCTTCCAAATGTCCTCTCAAAGAATGTGGTCCATCTTCTCAGAAAAGGTGCCAAACAAATAGCTGCCTGCAGTGGAAAAAGAAGTTGAATAAGTGTGACCGGGCTCTAATAGCCCAAGATCATAAAAGCCAATGGTATTTGGACAGTGGATGTTCAAAGCATATGACTGGAGATAGAAGCAAGTTTGTAACCTTTGATGAAAAGAAATCTGGAAATGTAACATTCGGCAATGATAAAGCAGGGAAAATCAAAGGAAAAGACTCAGTCAGTCTGAATAATGGAAGAGGAAAGGCTCAAGATGTTCTATTTGTGGATGGGTTGAAAGCCAATCTGCTAAGTGTTAGTCAAATGTGTGATAAAGGCTGTGAGGTCCTTTTCAGAGCCCAAGATTGTGAGGTCCTTTTCAGAGCCCAAGATTGTGAGGTAAGATCAAGAACCACAGGAAAGACTTTGATCAAAGGTGTTAGAACAGAAAGTAATGTCTATATAGTGGAAGAAGAGAATGAAGCATGCCACATAAGCAAACTTGATGAATCATGGTTATGGCATAGAAGACTGGGACACCTAAACTTTGACCACATCATCAGTCTGAGCAAGAAGAATGCAGTCAGAGATATGCCAACAATAAAGAAGCCTTCAAATACCATATGTAAATCTTGCCAATTGGGCAAACAGACCCGCACATCTTTCAAGACCAAAGATGAACTATCAACAAGTAGGCCACTTCATCTTGTACACATGGACCTGTGTGGACCTTCGAGAACTAAAGCACCAAGCGGAGAATCTTATTTCATGCTGATAATAGATGATTTTTTTAGAATGACGTGGGTAGCATTCCTCAAATATAAATCTGAAGCACTTGAGAAATTCAAGATATTTAAGGCATTGGCAAAAAATCAAACAGGATGCAAGCTAAAGTGCATCAGATCAGACAGAGGAGGTGAATTCATAGACTATGATTTTGCAGACCTATGCAATGAGCATGGAATAAAACAACAGTTTACAATTGCAGGTACACCTCAACAGAATGGAGTGGTAGAGAGGCAAAACAGGTCAGTACAACAGATTGCTAGAGCTATGATGCAAGAAAGTAACATTCCCCAAACCTACTGGGCAGAAGCAATACACACAGGTGTTCATATTCTCAACAAAGCTCATCTAAGACCAAATTGTGATAAGACTCCTTACGAATTATGGCATGGTAAACCAATATCAATCAAGCACTTTAGAATATTTGGAAGTAAGTGTTTCATAAAAAATAATGATGAAAAACTAGGGAAGTTTGATGCAAGAGCTGATGAAGGAATATTTTTAGGATATGCATCCAAGAGTAAGGGTTACAGGTGCTACAAAAAAACACTACACAAAATTGTGGAAAGCATTGATGTAAGATTTGATGAAGATCTACCAAACAGAACAAGAAGTACAAGATGTAGCAATCCTCCAGAAGATCATGAAGAAGAGAACCAAGATAATGATGAACTGAGCAAGACAACAGAAGATACTGAATTAAACTCAAAAGGTCCCTCAAGACACACTCAAAAGAATCATCCAAAAGATCAAATCATTGGGGACAAGAGTGTGGGAGTCCAGACAAGAAGACAACTTGCTGAACAGACAGAAGAAGTATACCTAGCCATGTTATCTCAAATAGAGCCAAAGAAGTTCGAAGAAGCCAGCAAAGACAAAAACTGGGTAAATGCTATGAATGAAGAACTAGACCAAATTGAGAAGAACAATACCTGGGAATTAATTCCAAGACCCACTGGGAAGAATGTCATTGGCACAAAATAGATATTCAAGAATAAGATGAATGAACAAGGGGAGGTAATCAGAAATAAAGCCAGACTTGTATGCAAGGGATATTCACAAATTGAAGGTCTTGATTATGATGAAACCTTTGCCCCTGTAGCTAGAATGGAAGCAATCAAGATTGCTTTTGGCCTTTGCATGCTATCATGATTTCAAGGTATATCAAATGGATGTGAAGTCTGCCTTACTGAATGGAGATCTAGAGGAAGAAGTCTACATGGAACAACTTGAAGGATTCCCATTAACAGATAAAGATGACTATGTGTGCAGATTCAAGAAAGCCTTATATGGTCTGAAACAAGCTCCTCGAACATGGTATTCAAGGCTGGAAAAATACTTGCAAAAACAAGGGTTCAAGAAAGGAGGAGTAAACAACAATTTGTACATAAATGTTAATGGAAATGAACTCTTAATTGTAGTAGTGTATGTAGATGACATCATGTTTGGAAGCAACAAAGATGAATTAGCAAAAGGATTTGCTGAAGAAATGAAATCAGAGTTTGAGATGTCAATGATTGGAGAGCTTACCTTCTATTTAGGACTTCAAATTCAACAAAAGAACACAAGAATATTCATTTCACAAGAAAAATACTTAATAGAAATGTTGAAAAGGTTTCAAATGGAAGACTACAAACCTATGTCAACTCCCATGATCACTGGATGCAAACTATGTGCTAATGATGGATCAATAGATGTAGATAAAAAAATTTACAAATCCATGATAGGAAGTTTGCTATACCTAACTGCCTCTAGAGCAGACATTATGTTGGCACTAGGACTTGTAGCAAGATATCAAGCATCACCAAAACAAAACCATTTACTTGCAATCAAGAGAATATTCAGATATCTACAAGGAACTTCACATTATGGGCTATGGTATCCTAACGGAAAAAGCTTCACATTGGCAACATACACAGATGCAGATTGGGCCAGCTGTGTGGATGACAGGAAAAGCACAAGTGGAGGTGCATTTTATTTGGGAAAAATTCTGGTGGCATGGCTAAGCAAGAAGCTAACTTCTATCTCTCTATCTACAGCAGAAGTAGAATACATAGCCGCAGCTACATGTTGCACACAAGTAATGTGGATGAAACAAACTCTCCAAGACATGAATGTAAGCATTGATGAACCTATTTCTATCAAATGTGACAATACAAGTGCAATAAGTATATCAAAAAATCCTGTACTTCATTCAAAAACAAAGCACATCCCAATAAAGTACCACTTCCTGAGATGACAAGTATCATATAAATTAGTGAAGTTGGAATATGTACCAACTAAGGAACAAACAGCAAACATATTCACAATACCTCTTGCTAAAGGACCATTTGAATATCTAAGAGACAAACTAGGGGTAGTGTCTGCACATGTTACTCTCTAACATGATCAGAAATAAAAAATCAACAAAAAAAGGGTTGCATACAAGAAATAGGATCAGTGCAGAAGATAAGTGATAGTCAATATCAGATAAGAAAGCACCATTCCAGGGGGAGAGTAGTCAATAAATTTTCACAAAAGAGCTATAGCAATGGAGCAATGCATGGAACAGGTCCTCAAGATCAAAGTATTATGAAAAGATAGAAACCACACAGGGAAAAGTGCAACCCTTTGCCATTGATGTCAAAGGGGGAGGAAAAGCAAGCAAAAGAAGAAAGGGTCTTCTAAAAGGCAAGCAGAGGAAGTCCTGGAGGAAGCATTAGAGTATCGCCATGAATGCCAAAGGGGGTGATTGTTGGAAATATTGTCATTGATGGCAAAGGAGCACAAAGGAGCAGGACCAAGACAAGGGAGCAGATCAGATTTAGATGGAATTGTTGCAGAGATGTCACACAGGGTTTAACGTATCAGTGGGTTGCGACTGCCCATTTTAGGTTTTTACTGTGATGGAAAACGATGGATAAGAACCACAGAAATTGAATATAGAGGTTAAACCATGCGTGGAATGAATGCCAGAAAGGGTTTGAAAACTGGTTGATATCGTGAAAGCAGAACGAAGGAGTAAAGGAGAAGTCGTAGTGCAGTGAAATGAATCGATGGTTTGTTTGAACAAGTATATGGAGGAGGTGTAACGAAAGAAATTAGATGTGGAATTAGGATTCAACGGCGTAGTGGAACCATGAGTAGCATCACAATGAACAGTGAAGGCAGTTTCGGAAAACAAAAGATGGTTTTCGTGCAGCCTTCGAGTGGTAAGTGGTTCTATTGAAATTGAATGCGATCAAATAAGACTGTGACACGTCATGGGCACAAAACCGCAAGTTTCGCGTGATTTTTGAGTGATAAGTCGTCGGGGTTAATTGAACGCGATAGCTGTTCGATCATCAACAATTGAGATCCAACAGTGTTCGCACCCGAAGTTGCGTAGGGGTTAAAAAGGTGTGGGACCAGCGAAGGCAGTAGGAAAGGCTAAACCTCATGCACATCGTATGAGCATGGTTAACGTTGATCTGGGATCAACGGTACCGTGGGGGCACAAACAGTCCGATGATTGACCAAAAGGGGTGGCCCCGTAGTTGACCCGCCCATCGGGCGTTGACCACAGATTGACGGCTGTCATTCATTGCGGTAGCACAAGCCTGATGATCTTTCCATACCGAGGAGTGCCTCCGCAGTATCATGAATCTAACTTAATAATTCGAGCGCCTTTTGAGGTCTGGTGCCATACATATTGTGGGGCCAATACATTTTTTGACATGCTTTGTTTTAACACAAACAATATATAAAGAGCGGAACGATAAAAGGTGTGGGACCAATGTCACAGAGCGAGACAGCGTAAACAAATAGATGAGATTAAAGGAGATGCGATGTGATCGCATATTGCAATCGGGGAAGGAGGAAAATCGCATAAACACAGTGGTCACAGAAAATGTGAAGTACGATATGATGACGTGCCAAGTGACGTGGCAGCTGACGTGGACCTGACCCCACAAATCGCAAATAAATCAAGATGACGTGGCAAGATGACGTGGCAGTGATGTGGCGATGACATGGCAAGGTGACGTGGCACGATGACATGGAGATGACGTAGACCTGGCCCACATATCGCAAATCGCAAGATCAGAGGGGTGAAGATCGTAAGAGCAAAGTTGCGATGTGATGCGATGCGATCGCATATCGCATATCGCACATTATATAGGTATGCACGGTATGAAAAATGATATTGCGATAGCCGATATTGCAATGTGATGAATAGAAGTGATGCGATGTGCCGATGTAAAGAGACATGTGGCAGCACAGCGCTACATCGTGCATCGACGATACAAAGTCCTTTGCATGCCGTGAAGTGTAAAGGAGCCAGATGCGATGCAACTCAGAACCATTATTTAAAGAGATTTCAAGTCCGGGTGTAAGTGTTTTTCCTTTGTAAATCGTTTTGAAGAGCAAAAGGAGGATTATAATGTAAAACAAAAGGAAAGTATGAACGTGGGTAGAAAGTCTCGGGTAAGGACCCGACACAGAGAAAAAGGCATAACCGAGTGTTTAGAATAACAGTGAAGGCTGAACGTTGTGGGCACGAGAAAGAGAGGCAGAGTCCGGAACAGAAGAATATAGTGGCACTGTTGGAAACAAACAACTCGGTCAAGTTAAGACAAAATGAGAAGTTATGTAGCAGAGTAGACTATAACAGCAGAAACGGAAAAGACAGTGACAGCAGCAGAAAAGACAAAAGTATGGCGAACTAAGAGCTGAAAGGGCTGAGTAAAATGTATTATTGTATCTGTAAATGTAAATGATTTAATTATTTTTATTGTATGTGATGCAAAGGCAAGTTTCCATGGGCAAAGAAAAACTCCACTGTAATACACAAATATATATACATTCTGTTATATCATTCTGAATGTGCTGGACAAGAAAATCAGAAGGGGGAAGGCAAAGAGTCATATATGTTCTTTTCGAATTCCCTGTGGAATGAAAACAGTTATGCGGTGATCCCTATAAATAATGTTACTAGCATATGCATAGATATGTTGAGAGAATGAAGAAATGAGTGAGATAGTGTAAGAAGAAGGAAGAGCAGAGAGAGGAGTTGTGAAGATCCAGAGATGATAGAAAGCTAATTTGAAGGTTGGAAGGACAACAGTAAAGAAGGAGGAAAATAGAGCTGATATCCAGGTAAATCAGCATATGATTTTATTGTACAATGAGGAAGTTGGTGCTTCCATGTCAGGTTGTAGCTTGATAGAAGTCCAGTTGTAGCTGGCTGAGGTAGGAGCCCCCTGTAGGTTGTAGCCTGCAGAAAATAGATGGGAGTTGGAGCTTCCTTGCAAGTTGTAGCTTGCAGAATTGAGGTTGGAGCCTCCTGTAGGTTGGTGCCTACAGAAAATCAGTGGTGAGAGGGAGTTGGAGCTTGCCTTTGCATCACGACAATAATAAGATGTGGTTTTCTCCCTTTATGGGTTTCCACTTATATCTGGTGTATCTGTGCATGATGTTTATGTGTTGAAATTCTGTGGCTGTCGCTATTACCTACTCACTAATTAAGATTGGTGTTCTGGTGTTCTTTGTCATATTCAACATCAGCTAATAAGGTCAGCTCCAACATATCTAGCAATTTGTCATCAGAAACAACTCCAATCAGTTCATGCAACATAGATAACGTAATTATTTTTCCCAGCAAGCTAAGCTGGTCAAGCATTGTCTCTCTATCTCAAAGAGAGTCATCTGATTTAGTTTCTATCATTTCCAATGCATCAGATTCAACCCCCAATTTTTCTTGAATTGCAAGATTTTGCAATCTGCTCACAATTTCAGCATCTTTAATTTTTTATTTTTTTTTAACTTTTGTCACTTTGAAACAACAGTGAAAAGTGAAAGGCATTTTATCGGAGTTGGTAGTAATGAATATGAAGACAACATGTCTAGGGGATTATTCTAGACTGTTTAGGAGAGAAGTCAATGTTTCAGATATCAACATGTGACATTCATCAGTAATGAAGACTGTGAAACATGAGAAGGATAGAGAGAGAGAAACATTATTTATAATGTATATCGCATAGCATTACAAAGAAATACATGGTTTATAGAAATTTGCAGTGGAGAGGTAGGCAAATCATTACTCAAAATATAACGATTGATGATGAGATATTATTTCAGCACAAACATCCATCGTTCAATGCAAAGAGTGTGGGGCATTGAAATATTTTCCAGCCTTGCTTGCACTGTTGACTCAGTTGAATATATCTAGTTTTCTGTTGATATACGAACTACCTTTTACTCAGTTGGACAACTACATACTTCCACGGCTCTGACAGTTACGACTTAAGTCAACAGGGATATTTTAGGTATCATTTCATGAGGGTGTTTGCTTCACCCTTTGAATTGGCCAGTGTGGTAAGTAGAAGAATGAAACATTATCAATTTTGGATGGCTTTCAATGCATTAAGGTGGCCAACAGACCTGGTTTCCTTAGGGCAGTTTGAGGCCACTAACTTAATATCTAATGTAACCTGCTTTCTGATGATAAATAGAAAATAACAAGGTCCTACCAAATTGACAAAAAAAAAATTCATTTCATGAGGGTGTTTGCTTCACCCTTTGATCTCTGAGTTTCGTTAACTGTATTGATTTTTTCATGGTTGGAAAATTTCCAAATACAATCATAAAATTATCATTTGAGCATTTTTATAATTTTATGATAATAGAAGAGCTCCATGGATTTTAAAAACTTCAAGCGATGTTCTTTACAGGTTGCCTAAAATTCGAGGAGTTGCCACTTATGGAGACAATGAAATATTTGAGTCACTTGCAGGAAATTGATTGTGAAAGAAATGAATACCACCAACATGGAAGATGTTCATTGGGGAAGTATAATATCATTGTTTGACCCTAATTTTTATATTAAAGATATTGCATGCTTGAGTGTTTATTTTGAGGCAACACTATCGCAATCAGAGTATCGGTCTCAATAATTATCTGAGGCAAATGGCATAAGAGAGAACTTACACCATGGACTTTCATTACTTACTGGCTCATACCTTCAAACATCACATAATAATATAGTGGTAGAAAATTAATAATAATAATAATAACACTTATGAAGGAGAACAATAATAATATAGCAACAACTCATCTCATTTCCCAGAAAACAAACCAAAAATGTCTATCATGCCATATTCACGTTTTGATATTTGTTTAATAGTGGAGAATCTAATATACGTTGTACTGAGACCATTATATACACGACACATTCATTTCTTGACAATGATATGACAATAAGATTCCAATACTGTAGCCACAGACCTCACCACAGGTTTGAGTGCATTCTCAACACTACTGTAGACTTGTACCGAGACCAGAGCTAATGTAGTACTTCTACGTGTTGGATAGCCAAAGGATTCAATCACACAATAACACAAGTATTTCACACATGAAACAATGAGCTACGGCTCTTCAATTAATCTCAATCACTCTAAATCACAAAACTGAATACAATGAACCCGATGAAGGGTATTTAATATAAATTGACATGCACACACTCTCACATAACTGAACTTGATAAACTCACTTAACTCACTCTCTAACTCACTCACCAAATCTATCTATAACTCGACTCAACTGATTCACTTAACTGTTTGTCTAACTCTGCATGCAGGAATTAATTATATATTTTAGCACTCCCCCTTAATTACGACCACTAAACTAAAACATAACTCATGACAACTCAAACATGCTTGCTGGTCTATGTCTCAGCTAGGCTTACAACACCCAAGTTTCTTTTGTGGAACTCAAACAAATCTACTACTAATGGCTTTGTAAAGATATCATCCAATTGATCACTCGTTCTACAAGGCTTCAGGTGAACTTCTCCATTTCTCACAAGTTTTTGAATAAAGTGATATCTAGTATCAATATGCTTTCTCTTTTGATGAAACACACTATTCTTGGATAGTGCAATCGCTGATGTGTTGTCACAGTATATTGTTGTTGATCCTTGATGTTTCTGCTTGAGTCCATCCAATACTCTTCTTAACCATACTGCTTGACATGTTGTTGAAGTCGCTGCTACATATTCTGCTTCTGCTAATGATAATGTCACAATAGGATGCTTCTTAGATGCCCATGATATCACTCCTGAACTGAGATGGAACACATAACCGGATGTGCTCTTCTGATCATCCAAACTTCCTGCAAAATCACTATTGGTATATCCAATCAATTCTTTATTTTCTATCCTTGCATACATTATGCCATAATCTCTAGTTCCTGCTATGTATCTTAGAATTTTTTTTCCAACACTCCAATGTGTGTCTTCTGGAGTCTCCATGAATCTAGAAATCAGACTCACTCCCTGCATAATATTTGGTCTTGTAGCTGTGAGATACATAAGGTTTCCAACCAGTCTTTTGAATAGAGTTGGATTGACATATGCCCCTTCATCATCCTTACTTAACTTTGTACCTGTTGCTACTGGTGTAGATACAAGTTTGGAATTATCCATCCTGTATCTTTTCAAAAAATCTTTTGCATATTTATTTTGACAAACAAAAATTCCTTTTTCAGATTGCTCAACTTCAATGCCAAGAAAATATTTCATGAGACCTAGATCTGTCATCTCAAATTCTTTCATCGTGGCTGCTTTAAATTCATCTATCTCAAGATCACCTGTAAAAATCATATCATCAACATATAAGCAAACAATCAAAATCTGTCCATGCTCATTTACCTTTGTGTATAAGGTAGGCTCAATGCTTCTTCTACAAAATCCATTCTTGATCATGTAGCTGTCAATTCTGCTATACCATGCTCTAGGTGCTTGCTTCAGTCCATAGAGCGCTTTCTTCAATCTGTAAACTTTATCTTCTTTACCTTCAACTTCATATCCTGGAGGTTGCTACACATAAATTTCTTCTTCAAGAATTCCATTCAAGAAGGCTGATTTGACATCCATCTGATATACTTTCCATTTGTTATGAGCTGTTGTTGCTAGAACTTCTCTTACAGTATCCAATCTGGCTACCGGAAAAATTGTTTCCCCAAAATCTATTCCTGGTTGATACGAGAATCCTTTTGCTACAAGTCTTGCTTTAAATCTGTCAATCTCACCTTTCTCATTCACATTTTTCTTGTACACCCACTTCACACCAATGAGATTTTTATCGTTTGGTAAATCAACCAAATCCCATGTATCATTATTTTCAATTGAATTCATCTCTTCATCCATGGCTTGCACCCAATTTTCATCTCTGATTGCTTCTTCAAACGAAGAAGGTTGGAATGCCAACAATGCAAAATTTGAACTAACATCCAAATCATCATAAATATCTTTCAGACTTCTCATATTTTTCTTACCATTGCTTGATTCATTACTTGATTCGCTGCATGGAGAATTCTGGTTTGTTGATCTGCTTGAAGATCCATGCTGCTTTGAAGATTCTTGTTGCTCCTCTCCTTCTACATCATCCTCTTCCATCAAAGGTGTTTATGCATCGATTAGTGTGTCTACAGTCCCATTCCATGACTCTTTTTCTTTGAACACAACATCTCTGCTAATGATTGTCTTCTTGGTGATAGGGTTATACAATTTTAAGTTGTTGATTGCTCACTATAACTAGTAAAAATGAATTTTTCACTTTGATCATCTAATTTGCCTCTTATTTTCATAGGCACATGTGCATAGGCTATGTTATCACCTGATTTGAACCTCAGGCTGAAAAAAGGCAAATCAGGGTAACCTTTAAACCACGCTCAGCCTTGTAACTAGCCCTACAAGGTCAGGAGAGGGCTCTCTCCATGAAAATATATTCAACAAAGTATAATTATGAACTAATATTAGGCTAGGTATAATAATTGGAAATGTTTTAATGAATGAATTTTTTAGGGATGTATGGAACAAATGGAACAGTTTGAAACTAGGGAATTAAATCAGGTATATAGGTTATTTCATGGGGCAAGGTAGGCAGAAAATTTTAGCAATTAAATTTAAATAATGATGGGATGGTAAGACCGGTGAGGAGCTGAAAAGGGCATAAGAGATGGATCCTTTTCAAACAGAAGAAAACATAGAATATTGAATGATTTCCCAAGGCAGAGCATAAAAAATGGATTCTACCTATCTATCTTGAAAGCATTCAACCAAAAATGTTTATGAATGAATGGTGAACACAACAATTTTACATATGAACACAAAGGAGAGAACAAATGCTAAAATTCATACCACATGGATCCCACAAATCAGAGCTGCATATCTTTATTAATTCCCTGTCAAACTGTTACAATGGAGCGCAGAGTGTTCTCCTTGATTTCCACACTATTCCCTTACTTATTGACTTATAGATTTCTTTACAAATGATTAAAATTACATTAAATAGACCAGAAATGTTGGAAATATATCCACAGAGAAAGGGACTTTGTTTCACAACTCAGAACTGAAATCCGATCATAGAAAGAAACCAACAATTTACCCTGAAAAAGAGGAACAGCAATACATTTTTAATCATCTGGAGATTCGCCGTTACATTTGCTTTAAACAGAGGAGAAGACAAACTGTAATGATTCTCTGTGCTTCATAATTAGCTCTCGGCCATTGAATGTTTCTTTTTCTTTTTTTTTTGAAGAAAAACCGACTTTGGAGAAAACGCCATTTAAAACCATTTGAAAACCATATTTGCCACTTTATTGAAGAAAAATCCCTTTTTGATTGGAAAAGAGCGAAGGGAAGGGAGTGGGCCCATATGTGATCGCAAATCGTAATCGGAGGTAGGAAGGGGAAGGTATTTGGAACAGAGCGATTTGAAAATATGTGATGCGATGGAGAAAAGAGTGAAGAAATATTTTAAATAAATTTATGGCTTTACAAAGGGAAAGTATTTTTGATCCAATCTACAAAATTAGAATTCTAGAAAAAAGAGAGAACACACTACAAATAAAACCACAAAGAAACTTGTTTTATTAAAACAGAGAATAATTGTAGAAGCTACATTGTGGCGAACAATCTGTCCTTTTACAAACTTAGGCTTGTTATTTATAGTCTTTTTGTAGTTACAATACCATGTGTAGATACCATAGGTGGATACCATGGGTCAAAACCATGGGTCAATACCATGGGTAGATACCACTTACAATACCAGGGGTAAATAAATACAATGGGTGGATGAATACCATGGGTTGATGACATTTACAATACCATGGGTAAACTCCATGGGTGGATAGATAACATGGGTAGATGAATACCATGGGTGGATGCCATTTTCCATTTGGATCATTCCTCCCTCCTTAAGAAGCAATGGTCCCCATTGCGTGAAGTTCCCTCCTGAGAAGCCTTTGTTGAATATGAAGAGCCATTGAAGAGAAGGGTTTTGTGTAGTTAACCCATAACCGTGATGAACGAAGATCCGAGGATAGAGATACCCTGTAATGCTTGTGACCAACTGTGATATTGACAGTGTGCGGCCTAGCAAATGGACTTCGATGAAGTGTGGGTTTGTGGATGAACCAAAACCATGACAAACGAAGATCCGAGGATAGAGATACCCTGTAATGCTTGTGACCAACTGTATGACTAACAGTGTGCGGCCTAGCAAATGTACTTCGATGAAAAATATTTTGTGCAGTTGACCCATAACCGTGATGTTGATTTTTGATGAAGTAGCAGGTGCCTACTAAAGCGAGGTGGGAGGGCACGTCTCCAAAGGGAACCCGCTCCGAATGTTGCTCCAGATTTAAAATGAGCATAACTCGGTCAATATAACTCAGAATATTTATTATAACCTATTTTTGGAAATGGAATGATCATTCTGCATCTTCTCGTGCATTTGAAACTGCTATCTGGAGACTGTGGACTCTCAAATTCGAGCTGGAACTGTCTCGCCGTCACAAAATTTCTGAAAAAATAGTTGATTTTAAATCAACAATAACTCCCACATCCAGACTCCCATTTGACCGATTTTTTTTTTGAACTTGGGTGATTTTTCAAGGGGAGCTCAGATCTATATCCAATATTTTGAAATTTTTTTATTGAAAATTGCAAAAAATGACACTAGAGAGCCGTCGTCCATGAATTGTCGTCAGAAAAATTGCTTCAACATTGTTGATTTAGAATTAGCGATATCTCCCTCATTTGAACTCCAATTCGACCGATTTTTTTTTTGAATTTGGGTGTTTTTTTTGCAAGGAATCTAGATCTGGTCTTCAATTTTGTAAAATTTTCACCAAAATTTTCAGATCTGATCTTCAAACTTGCCGCCCAAGAAATTCATGGAGTTTGTTGAAGATTGCTGCCAAAAATTGAAACTGAAATATGTTTCAAACCCTCATTCCCATGGAGGCGTAAACTGAATCTGATACCACTGATTCGGATCTTGGGGGGAGGCCCCCAAGATCTAAGAAAATTGAAATGGATCTGACAATATCTACAAAATTAGAATGCTAGAAAAAAGAGAGAACACACTACAAATAAAACCACAAAGAAACTGTAGAAATTTCCTGAATAAATAGATCACTTATTCACCAAGATTATCCTGGTCACACACTATTTGAGCTTCATTCATAACACATAATCTCTTCTACCATTGATCATCACATGCGGAAATAAAAACAACAAGCGGTATTGAAAACATTCGCATGCGCACATAGAAACATTAAATTCAACACATATAAACACAGTATGTATACCGGGGAAAGCTTACAGCTGAAAACCCCCAACTATATGTATATTATAATGATCAAGAACATGTAGCAATCATGGTACAATACTCCTCACAAGTACTCAGTACTATCTCCAAAAGTTACACACAAACTAGCTCAGATCTGAACAAGTCACAGGTTCAAATCCCCTCCACTATTTTCCTGCCTCTACTGCGCAATCCAAGATGAGAATGAATTGGAATGAGTGAGATCCAAGTTCAAATCCCTCCCTCTTTAACTTCGCAATCCTCATTGGCAATCTCAATCAATCAATGTGAAAATCTCATGCACAGTTATAGTCACAACTGATAGTAGACTCACCCTTTCACCCACCTCTAACACTGGTCTCCACTGAATTGTCCATGCACTACTATTAACTGATGTGTTCTTTAGTTGATTTATGAGTTAATAATTAGTGAATTAAATAATATTTAATTCACACCACTCATCTCTAGTGTATTAGCCAGTTCAACTAAATACAACTAGTTCAACTAAGTTAAACCGAACACAACTCCATCAACTGTCTCATCAACTCCACCAAACTCTGCCACATGATTTCTAACTGAAGTCAACCATGCAATAGCTCAACTAAACCCTAGGAATAGCGTAATTCCTTCTGTCAGCTGCATGTGCCACATCCGTAGCTCGAACTGAAGTGTTGCAAGAGGATAAGATAATGTTTATAGTCCAAATATTATTAAGAGCTAATAATATTCGACTGATCTATTTTTAGACTGGCAGTCTAAAAATAGACTCCGCCCAGTATGTCTAAAAATAGAAATCCATCTATTTTTCCAACTTGACCAACCATCCACAAATAGCATCCCGCAACTCATAGACCATGATCCATATGTCTAAAAATAGACATAGTCTAAAAATAGACTTTGCGACAAAAATCACCTGTGTGGCCCCCACCTAGTTTTGGTGATCACTTTCCAACTAAGATCAGGAAAGATGTTTCAGGATGCCTCCTTCACTGTTTCTTGTTGCCATCTTCAACACTCCCTCTCAACAAGAAAGGATTGTCTTTGCATGTGACATGCAACTCCATGCATTCGCCCTGCAACCTTCACAAGCGCCATGCAACTCCATGCATCTGCTCTGCAACTCCTCTGAAAATGAATAGGCTCCAAACAACTCAATCAGTCTGATGCATCTATCATCAAAGTCTTCGACCTCTGCTTAGCTACTGCACATGTCATCAGGAACCACTGCGCTGTTGAACTCTTGCACCCATGCACTCTTGCACTTGTTGTCAACTCTGATCCGCGCTCCAGTATCCGACACTGTCACTTTGATCTGCCTGCATCAATCCAACTGATCATGCTACTGCTGCACTGTGGGCACCTCGTAGCCAAGTTCAATTCATGAGATCCACACCATCTCATGAATCCTGCCCAGAAATATCCTCTTGGGATTAATCATGCATGTCGCCCCACCTCTCACCTGGTGGTATAGTTGCATGCACTCCCTCTGCCCATCTGGCACGAAATTTCTCTGCATGAGTGGTTTCTCCCACTCCATGATCCTCATCTTGTGGCTGCTCCACATCCCGAGGTTCACTATTACCTGCATGAAAAACTTGCTCCCTCTCAAGCATCAATTGCATGTCTTTCTTGCACTTCCCAACAGTAGGAAGCTCCGTAGACATCCCATCTACTTCAAGTCTGTAGAGATTCTTTGCTCGAATCCCAACCTTCTTGACTTTTCCTGTTGCCTTGTGCCGAAGGAAAAATTTTCCTTCACTGAAGACAACTTCATACCCTTTATCCTCTAACATTGCGACTAAGATCAAATTCTTCTTTAAACCTGGAACATGCACTACATCTTGTAAAAGAATGAGTTTACCTGACTCCCTCTGAAAGGTTATGGTACCAATGCCGGTCGCATTGTATCGTCCATTTTCGCCCAACTCAACATGCAACTGGAGATATTTCTCCACCAAGTCACTGAAAAGATTCACGTCTCTCGTCATGTGAAAGGAAGCGCCACTATCAAAATACCACCCCGATCCCAATGCAGTAGACACCATGCATGCGATCAATGAGAAGTCCTGCTCAAATTGCAAGGCAAGAGCCTCACCAGCTGTAGCTCCAGCAGCCTACTTGTTCTTCTTCTTTTGTGGACAATTCGTGGCGTAATGCCCATGCTCGTGACAGTGAAAACACTTCACTTTGGACATGTCACGCTCTTTACCATCTGCACCGGATTGAGAAGCATTCTTCTTGCCCTTCCCCTTCCTTGCTTTGGCAGCCAAAGCGCAATCCTCTTCATCAGATGCCTTTGATGAAGATCCATCCCTGGTACTCCACCTTATCTCCTCTTGCACAAGATCAGACCACAGTCTTTCCCATCCTGGAAATTTCTCCTGACCATTGACAGAGTCCTCATAGGAATGCCAACTTTTCGGAAGCCCAAGGAGAGCTAAGCTCACCAATTCCTCGTCATCCACACTAACTCCTACACTCCCAAGCTCATCCCTGCAGTGGACAAACTTTGTCAAGTATACCGGAATAGTGTCATTCTTCTCCATATTTATCTTCCTGAGTTTATCCTTGAGTGCCAACTTCCTCTGGTGGCTCTTTCTTTGGAATAAATATGTCAAATCTTTCCACATCAAGAATGGAGAAGCCTTACCATGCAGGCTGGATACTATGTGATCCTTCACGCCCTCCAACAGAATCCTTCGACATTTTTTTGTTTTCTTTTGCCATGCTTCGACGACAGCAGCATCAGTAGAAGTAGGCTTTGGAATTTCTTTCTCAATGAATTCCAACAGGCCATTATCATCTAACACAGCCTCCATCCTGTCTTTCCATGCAACATAATTCGAGCTGCCTTCCAAGGCATATTCCAGTCGCAATCCGTTGAAATACATCTTTGCCTTTGACACCAAGAAGACAAATCTGCAAATTCGAATTCCACAAGCTGAAAACTCAACCGCTTCCGATCTACACTTGAGAACAAATTATTTCTAAATCAGAGATCGACTGTAGGGGAATTTACCAGATCTTTCACCTTCCAAAGAAGGATGAATCTGGAGGCTACCTGGTCCGCGCTACAGACTCTTCCTATAGAAATAAAATGCAATCACCATAATAGATCTTGACGATTAATTTCGCTCTGATACCATGTAGAAATTTCCTGAATAAATAGATCACTTATTCATTGAGATTATCATGGTCACACACTATTTGAGCTTCATTCATAACACATAATCTCTTCTACCATTGATCATCACATCCGGAAATAAAAACAACAAGCGGTATTGAAAACATTCGCATGCGCACATAGAAACATTAAATTCAACACATATCAACACAGTATGTAATGGGGAAAGCTGATAGCTGAAAACCCCCAAATATCTGTATATTATAATGATAGAGAACATGTAACAATCATAGTACAATACTCCTCACAAGTACTTAGTACTATCTCCAAAAGTTACACACAAACTAGCTCAGATCTGAACAAGTCACAGGTTCAAATCTCCTCCACTGTTTGCCTGCCTCTACTGCGCAATCCAAGATGAGAATGAATTGGAATGAGTGAGATCCAAGTTCAAATCCCTCCCTCTTTAAATGCGCAATCCTCATTGGCAATCTCAATCAATCAATGTGAAAATCTCATGCACAGCTATAGTCACAACTGATAGTAGACACACCCTTTCACCCACCTCTAACACTGGTCTCCACTGAACTGTCCATGCACTGTTGTTAACTGATGTGTTCTTTAGTTGATTTATGAATTAATAATTAGTGAATTAAATAATATTTAATTCACACCACTCATCTCTAGTGTATTAGCCAGTTAAACTAAATACAACTAGTTCAACTAAGTTGAACCGAACACAACTCCATCAATTGTCTCATCAACTCCACCAAACTCTGCCACATGAGTTCTAACTGAAGTCAACCATGCAATAGCTCAACTAAACCCTAGGAATAGCGTAATTCCTTCTGCCAGCTGCATGTGCCACATCCGTAGCTCAAACTGAAGTGTTGCAAGAGGATAAGATAATGTTTATAGTCCAAATATTATTAAGAGCTAATAATATTCAAGCTGTTGTTCTATTTTTGTGAGCGGTCTAAAAATAGACTCTGCCCAATGTCTAAAAATAGAGGTCCATCTATTTTTACCAACTCGACCAATCATCCACAAATAGCATCCCGCAACTTATAGACCATGATCCATATGTCTAAAAATAGACATAGTCTAAAAATAGACTTTGCGACAAAAATCACATGTGTGGTCCCCACCTAGTTTAGGTGATCACTTTCCAACTAGGATCAGGAAAGATGTTTCAGGATGCCTCCTTCGCTGTTTCTTGTTGCCAGCTTCAACAGAAACTTGTTTTATTAAAACAGAGAATAACTGTAGAAGCTACATTGTGGCAGACAATCTATCCTTTTACAAACTGAGGCTTGTTATTTATAGCCTTTTTTGAGTTACAATACCATGCATAGATACCATAGGTGGATACCATGGGTCAATGCCATGGGTAGATACCACTTACAATACCATGGGTTAATACCATGGGTAGATACCATTTACAATACTAGGGGTAAATAAATACAATGGGTGGATGAATACCATCGGTTGATGACATTTACAATACCATGGGTAAACTCCATGGGTGGATAGATAACATGGGTAGATGAATACCATGGGTGGATGCCATTTTCCATTCGGATCAATTTTAATTTAGAGCGGGGCGGAAAGTCCTTGTGGTGGGGCCTAGGATTGAATCGCAATCAGGGCTTGGGGTGGGTGTATTACACAATGGGATTTTCTCCGATTGTGATTGGGAATAAACGATGGGGTAATATAATAGAGTGGTGGTAATAAAACAATGTCTGGCGATATATGTCTTTGGAAACGAACAAAAAATGATTTTTTTGTATTTACAAAGGGAAAAGGCGCCCTTTCATTAAAGAGGCAGAAGAGTTTATAACGGGGCCCAGTCAACAATCACAATCAGGAGATCGGAGGAGTCGGTGTAACAATATGAGGGTAATACGATTGCGATGGAGCGATGGGCTGTGGGCCGTCTGATCGGATGGGCAGATCGACGGCGGAGGATTAATAGAGCGAAGTCAATCGGGAGGGACTCAATCGGAGGGGATCGATTGGGACGTGCGATTGCGATGATGCGATCGCAATATGGGCCATCGGATCGTTGATCAAATCAACGGTCGAGATTTAATCAATCACATTGGATTTTTTACAGTCACGAGGGTCACTCGGAGCGTGCATAAGTATGGTGCGATTGCGATCAGAGGGGGGATTTTATAATATAAAACTTTTAAAACTTTGTTCTAAAGTTTGAGGGGTAATGTGGGGAAGTGGTTTAACTAAATCACATCAGACTTTATGGTTTAAAAGACTTTAATAATGTGATTAAGCTGTCGGGTAGGGAAAAAGGGGTTTATAAAAAACTTTAAACTCTAATGAAATAAAATCCAAGGGAGAGGGGTAAGGTTAGGACTTTTTAGGGACCTTTCTTCACTTAGGCATAAATTTCAATCCAGGAGTCAGTTTTGAGAGTGTAATATACCATTGGAAATCTATTTTCGGGCTCTATCTGATGGATATACTTAGAACATGATTCTGGACTGAAAATGTTGTGGAAACTTCTCTGAAGGGCAGGGTGGTGACTTTGTGGAGATAGCAGCTTCTGAAGTGTGACTTATTACATATGATGACATGAAATTACATAAAGATGATAATGAAAGTAAAGTATCATGTTTTCACCTCAAAACATGGTTTCGAGTAGAAAATTACATCGAGCTGAATAAAAAATTTCTTTGATCTTCCCGGGTGCTGTGAATTTGATTTTATTGACCTCCTCATGACCTTGCTGATATTTATTGATACTTGACTCGTTAATTTGACCATGATGAGACCCTAGAACCTAATGAGACCAACCCTATGACCTAATAATATGATTTTGAGAGTGAAAGTGAATCATGAGTAAAGACCATAGAGAGGAGAATCAACAAGTTTCGCATGAGGGAAAACTGATGAAAGACCACTACCATCAATGAATCCATGACCTAACAGAATGATGAAAGTTTATGGTATGGGACTCCTAATATGCAAATTCAAAGAGAAAATTTGATCACTGATGGCAGTATGACTAGACTGACACTAACATTGGCTCCAATGGGGATGGTAGCTCCTTGGAGGTGCCAAGAACACCATAGACCAAGTAGCCTTATCCATTGGGCATGGAGTCAAAAAAATACTGAAAACTGACACTATGCATATTGACTCTGACTCAAGACTGAGACTGAAAACTGAAATAAAACCAAACCATACACATATCATTGAAGTTTTATAGCCTTCACCTCGGGCCCCAAACTTCAATGACTGTGACTTGAACTCTGACCAAAAATAACATGGTATATACAATGATGGTGACATATTTTCTGATCCATTCTCTTCAACAATGGTAGTGCTTCAAAAGCCTAACGTTCACTGCTCTTCTAGGGCAATCTTGGCCATCCATCTCTTAAAGCAAGAAGGCATTCTGTCCCCTGTATGCTGAAATCTTGTATGGTCCTTTCCACAGGTTGTCGAATTTACCATGTTTCCCTTTGTCCTCATTTCTTGCATCCCATCTCAACACCACATCATCTAACTAAAACTTCTCTACTTTGGTCTTTCGGTCATAGATCTTCTCTATCTTCTCCTGCAACTGAATAGCGTTCTGTGACACTTCCTCTCTTGTTTGCTGAAGGTGGATCATCTGATTGATTCTACGCTGATTATCATCGTCTTCACTACCAACTTCTTGCAATAATCTCATGACTGGAACTGTAAGTGATGTAGGAAAGACAGCATCAGTACCATAAACCAATTCAAAAGGTGGCATACCTATAGATTTCTTGCTGCTAACTCTGTCTTCCCACAATGCGTTGATGAGCTTTCGATGCCAGTTTCTTTTATTTGCCTCCATCATTTTCTTGATTATTTTTATCAAAGATTTGTTCGATGATTATGCCAGGTCGTTGCCTTGTGGATAGTACACTGTTGAAGGGCCCAAGACACTATTGTATTTGTTGCAGAACTCTACCATCCTCTTGGATTTAAACGCTACTGCGTTATCTATTATAATTTTGTGAGGGTAGCCAAAACGAGATAAGATATTAGACTCTAAAAACTGAATGATTACCGTGTCTGTGGCCTGCCTTGCTGGAATGGCCTCGATCCATTTGGTGACGTAATATGTACCTGTCAATATCCATCGATGTTGTGCTGATGATGCGGGATGTATTTCTCCTATGAAATCAAGTCCCCACTGCTGAAAGGGAGCATTTACTGAAACTGGTTTCAAAGGAAGAGGAAGCAATTTCCTTTTTCCTTGTAAAATTTGACATTCATGACATCTCATCATTGTTTTATACAAATCTGAAAATAAAGTAGGCCAATAATATCCTGCTCTCAACACTTTGTTAGCTGTATTTTTCCAAAACAAATGACCATCACAATCACCTTTGTGAAAGTCATGCATTCCCTTCTGAGCCTCTTCTTCAACCAAGCAATTGAGCAGAATACCTCCTGGATCTTTCCAATAGAGAGAACTGTTTAAAATACAATATTTAGCAGATTTAAGTTTCAGTGATCTACCTTTGCTTTTAGACATCCCTGGAGGTGGTGAAAGATGTTAAAGAACATAAACAATATCTAAATACCATGGGGATTGTAGAAAAATATCTGAAACTGGAACAAGCAAACCTTCATCCTCATCTTCTGACATTGTTGTTATGAGATTTATATCCAAGGCACGCAGATTTGACTAGGCCATTAGCTTTTCCAAGCCTTGTCCTTTGATCAGCTTTGTGGGTTTGATCTCCAAATCATACTCCAACATAGCTGCTATCCATTTACCTCTTCGACCTTCTGGATCAGTTTATATCAACACATCCTTCACTGCTACATTAGGAACATATGCTATAGTATTTGAATGCAGAATATAGACCCTAAAATCCTTCAATGCCTTTATAAGAGCCAATGCTTTTTTTTCAATAATATTATACCGCAAAGTAGCATCTCTAATAGTCTTACTGAAAAAGGTAATTGGCTTTTCAATATGATCTCTCTTCTGCATCAAAACTGTAGCCATAGTATGCTCCGATGCAAATGAAAATATAATAAAATCTTGAGTATAGTCGGGACTAATCAAGACCAGGGCATTGGACAAAGCAAACTTTACCAGATTAAATGACTTTATAGCATCCTCACTCCATTTGACAGTGCTATCCTTTTTCAACATGTTAGTCATTTCTCTTAAATTTTCAGCCAAATTTGGTATAAATCTGCGCAAGAATTTCATCTTACCATTGAATGCTTGAATCTCCTTTTTGTTATGTGGAAGATCTATGTGCTGAATTGCCTCTACTCTTGAAGGATCGATGCGGATACCATATTTAGAGATTATATGTCCTAGAATCTTGCCTTCATCCATGGCAAAAAGGCTTTTCTTTGGATTGAGAGAAATCCCAAACTTTCTACATCGCTGAAACACAACCCTCAAATGGTGCAAACTCTCATCATCAGAACCAGAAAATACTGTCAGATCATCCAAATAAACAACAAGAAAAACATCCTTTTCATTGGCAAAAGCAATGTCCATTGCTCGCTGGAAAGTGGCTCCAGCGTTCTTCAGTCCAAATGGCATTTTGGCATATTGGAAAGTTCCCTAGGGTGTTGTTAAGGCAGTTTTCTCTTGGTCTTTCTCATGCACCAAGATTTGATTATAGCCTGAGTAGCCATCGAGTAGCGACATCCTTGATGCTCCAACTACTCTCTGTAGAATATGGTCCATCTTCGGAAGTGGATAATTATCCTTTAAGGATGCTTTATTCGGAATCTGAAAATCTATGCACAACCTTATCTCTCCTGTCTTCTTACGTACTGGGACCAAATTTGAAATCCAGTCAGAAAATCTAATTGGGACTATGATACCAGCTTTATACAATCTATTTACCTCTTTTTCAATGGATGGCAGTAGTTTTGGGTTGATTCTTCTCAGCTTCTATCTAAATGGCTTCTGATCCGGTTTGATGGGAATAGTATGTTGAATTATATTTTTGTCATACACCTTCAAATCTAAATAATCCCACACAAACACATTAGAAAATTCAGAAAGCAATTTAACATATTGTTTCTTTACCTCAAGGGATAATGCTTTTGATAACTTCACAAGATTGGGCTTGTCTGCTGTCCCAAGATTCACATCTTCGACTCTTTTCTCAGCAGGCACCAAGCTTGGTTTCTTTGCAACATCATCCTAATCAAAAAGCTCCTCTAAAGATATGAGACCTCTAGGAACTACATTGTCTTTCAGCTGCAATATGTCCATCTGATTTGCTTCAATTTCTTGATCATCAACCTCATAATCACCTTCTATGGGAGTATATTTGAATTTTCTATCACTCTGCAAAAAATCATTGATCTCATTGTCATCCCAAAACACTTGCCAATATCTTAAACTGTCTGGAACAACAGGCCTATGCTTGACATAAATCTCAAACTTTTTGCTGGAGTTCATCGGAATTTTCAAGTTGCTTGTAGTAGTGGCAAGAGAATCAGCAATAATGTTCTGCATTCTGGGTAATGCTGTCAACGTGTACTCAGGAAATGTCTTCAAGATATCAAGGATTGCATTTCGATAGGCCCTCAATAGGGGATGCTTTGCTTGGTACTCTCCTTTGACATGTTTGATTATCAGCTCTGAATCTCCATATACAGAAATCCTCTTTGCATTCAGCTTCTTCAAAATTTTCAGACCTGCAATCAAAGCCTCATTCTCTGCTTCATTGTTAGAGTAGTCAAAAGCCAACTTATAAGCACATACTCTAACATTACTAGGAACCTTTTCAGGCTGGAAAATGGGGCTCCGAATCCATATTCCTATACCAGCACCGTCCTTGCCAACAGCTCCGTCAAAGTCCATTCTCCAGAGGCCTTCTTCTTCTTCTTGTAGATGCTGAAATTTCTCTACTTATCTTGACGGATTTCTGCATCTTTCTGCTGTTCACTGTCTTTTTGCTGCTAGTAGGCAGGAAGCTCAGAAGTGCTTGCTGCTTTATCCTTTTCCTATTTGAGGACTTCCCTAAAATTTTCTTAAATCTCAGGTATCTCATCTACTTGTACCAACTGAACATTTTCATCATTCAAACCACCATCTGAATATAAGACAAAGGACTCTAAATCTGTGTGGACTGCATTAATGGGATGATTAACTAGCTTCTCTTTGCTAGTGATCATATATTTCATTTTCTTCTCCCTATATAGTTTTCTCAACTGGCCAAACACGGGAATGGTGGCATAAGAGAAGTCAAGTTGCATGGTTCCTTTAAGTTTTACACCCCAAGACCTGGATAGAAGCATTCCAAATCGTGGTGGAACATCGGCAACAACTACATCCATCAAAACATTTTTGGCTGGGATTTGATCTAAAGACACTACCAAGTCTTTGATAAGACCAATACAATGGACCCTACCTGAGTCAAAAGAATACAAATCATGGTATTTGCGAGTAATATCAAGTCCTAACTTCTCCATAATGGCTTTAGGCATCAAATTATGTGAAGCTCCGGAGTCCAACATGGCATTATGTAAGATGAACTCATGTAATCTAAGACTCAAGTAAAAGGGAGGGACTTCACTTTCTTCAGATTGATCTTCTGTGGCTGGACCAAAGATGAGGTCGGGGTAGTCATCTTCAACATTAACCATATCTAATACAGAGTCTATTTGCAAAATTCTAGACACCTGATGTTTGTAAGAACTATTTTTCACCAACTCAGTCAAGGGCATGGACACTTTCAGCCTAGAAATTTCATTTTCTAAATTAAAAGGAGGAGCTTTTTCTACCTCTTTAATGGGAGGATATTTCTTCTCGATTTTCTCCTTTGCTGCACTCTGCTGGTTCTTTTCGTTTGCACTGTTAATCGCTGAAGATGTTTTGCTGGGGGAGGATCAGCAAGCTCTTTCCCTTTCTTCTGAGTATTTGAAGGATCGTTTTTCGATTGGAGCTCTTTTCTGTTCTGAATGGGAATGATCGGAACATCTCTGCTCCTCAAAGAATACTGCTTTTGTTGGGCTGATAAAGCGTTCATGTACCCTCTTTGGTAATCATCGGACTCTTCTTCTAGCACTGCATCATTAGCCAAAATGAAATCTTCGTCTTTTTGAATGTCTGCAATCGTTGTATATTCCTCATCTTCAGTAAGAAAGATGGGCGTACCATCTACAGTGAAGAAATGATTGGCTTCAATCACAGGATCATCATCATCCGTCTCCGTTCCTTGAACATAATTTTGCTGCAATGGAGTTATGATCTGCTGTTGTGGTGGTGCTTGGTCCTGCGTTCTCTGTTCTCTCTGCTTAATTCTGAATTGAGGCTGCTGCCTTCTGAAATTCGAATTCCTTATTTTTTCTTCTGGCCTATCTAAAATGGTTAATCGATCAACCATATTTTCCACTGTCCAAATCAAAGTGTCCATCTTACTGTTTGAAGAAGACGCTTCTTCTTTCACAGTGACTCTATTTTCAGCTCTGGTCCGCGCTCTTTTGGCTAACAAATTCACTTCTACACTCACGGCTATCTTCTGCATATCTTCGAGTGTGGTAGGATCTCTTTCTCGTAGATGATATGCCATATCAGCATCGAAACCATCTGGAAACTTGAGCAAGGATAATCCCATAGGAGGTTTCAGGTTAGCTGGAATAGCATTATATATAGCATTGAATCTTAGACAATAATCCTGTACAGTTTCACCCACATTCCTTTTAATATTCTCATATTCAGACAAAATTTGGAGTGGGTTTTTCTTTACCTCCCACCGGTCTAAGAATTGTGTATGTAACTCCCACAAAGTGAGAATAGAGCCTACTGGTAAGGCTCTGAACCACTTTCTAACTTCACCTCCAAAACTTTGGACGAACAACCTTGTGGTTACATTCTCTGCCTCTACCTCATGTAGATCAAAAAATTCATTCATCTTATCAACATGTTGCTGAGCTGTGATGCTTTGAGTGGCATCAAAGATGGGAATTTTACTTTGGTAATCAAAAGGCATATCATTCAGAACCTGAGGTAAAACCAGGGGTGCATAGCGGGCAGCCATGACTCGAGATGGATTTACAACAGTGTTTGTGCTACTAGGATTTAAGGGAGGTGTTGATGGAGGAGATGAAAGCTGAGAATTGGCCGATGGGAATGCTGATGAATCAAGGGGAGGAAATGTTTTTCCTGATGACTTTGAAGGCTCAGGGATATTGATTACAGTGATAGATGACTGAGGGGAATTCAAAATGTAGTCATCAATTGATGTATTTGCCCTTTGAACTTCAATATCTACAAGAAATTCCGGATCTAAAACTATGTCATCAAGTGCAGTTTCAGACTTATTCCTAAACAAAGAAAGCTCAAAACACTCATCAAAAGAAATATCTTCTACAAACAACCACTCACTGGGCCAAGTATGGGATCTGAAAATTGGTCGAGGACTTAGTGATCCCTCTTGTCTTCTGACTATTCTTGGAATGAGATTATGATTTTCAAACACAGGGGGAGGATTTGGATCTGGATTGGCCCTTGTGTATCTTCTTGAAGCTAGTGTGGTTAAATTTCTACTTTACAAAATTTTATTTCCAGCCTAACCAACTCTGAACATCATTATCCAGAGTCCAAGAATTTAGAAGGAAAATATTACTAGGGTGATGAATTTTTATGCTACAAACTATTCCCCAGTATGGTCGCCAGAAATGTTATCACCTGATTTGAACCTCAGGTTGAAAAAAGGTAAATCAGGGTAACCTTTAAACCATGCTCAGCCTTGTAGCTAGCCCTACAAGGTCAGGAGAGGGCTCTCTTCATGAAAAGATATTCAACAAAGTACAATTATGAACTGATATTAGGCTAGGTATAATAATGGGAAATGTTTTAATGAATGAATTTTTCAGGGATGTATGGAAAAACTGGGACAGTTTGAAACTGGGGAATTAAATCAGGGATACAGGTTATTTCATGGGGCAAGGTAGGTAGGAAATTTTAGCAATTAAATTTAAATAATGATGGGATGGTAAGACCGGTGAGGATCTGAAAAGGGCATAAGAGATGGATCCTTTTCAAACAGAAGAAAACACAGAATATTGAATGATTTCCCAAGGCAGAGCATAAAAAATGGATCCTACCTATCTATCTTGAAAGCATTCAACCAGCAATGTTTATGAATGAATGGTCAACATAAAAATTTTACATATGAACACAAAGGAGAGAACAAATGCTAAAATCATACCACATGGATCCCACAAATTAGAGCTGCATATCTTTATCAATTCCCTGTCAAACTGTTACAATGGAGCGCAGAGCGTCCTCCTTGATTTCCACACTATTCCCTTACTTACTGACTTACAGACTGCTTTACAAATGATTAAAATTACATTAAATAGGCCAAAAATGTGGGAAATAGATCCACAGAGAAAGGGAGTTCGTTTCACAACTCATAACTGAAATCCGATCACAGAAAGAAACCAATGATTGCCCCTGAAAAAGAGGAAGAGAAATACATTTTTAATCGTCTAGATATTCGCCATTAAATTTGCTTTAAATAGAGGAGAAGACAAATTGTAATGATTCTCTATGCTTCAAAATTAGCTCTCGGCCATTGACTGTTTCTTTGTTTTTTTTTTTTTTGAAGAAAAACCGACTTTGGAGAAAATGCCATTTAAAACCATTTGAAAACCATATTTGCCACTTTATTGAAGAAAAATCCCTTTTTGATTGGAAAAGAGCGAAGGGAAGGGAGTGGGCCCATATGCAATTGCAAATCGCAATTGAAGGTAGGAAGGGGAAGGTATTTGGAACAAATCGATTTGAATATATGCGATGCGATGGAGAAAAGACTTAAGAAATATTTTAAATAAATTTATGGCTTTACAAAGGGAAAGTATTTTAATTTAAAGCAGGGCGGAAAGGCCTTGTGGTGGGGCCCAAGACTTAATCGCAATCGGGGCTCGGGGCGGTTGTATAACACAATGGGATTTTTGCCGATTGCAATTGGGAATAAGCGATGGGGTAATATAATAGAGCGGTGGTAATAAAACAATGTCCAACGATATATGTCTTTGGAAACGAACAAAAAATGATTTTTGTGTATTTACAAAGGGAAAAGGCACCCTTTCATTAAAGAGGTGGAAGAGTTTATAACGGGGCCCAGTCAACAATCGCAATCGGGAGATCGGAGGAGCGGGTGTAAAAATATGAGGGTAGCTCGATTGCGATGGAGTGATGGGTTGTGGCCGTCCAATCAGATGGGCAGATCAACGGCGGAGGAGTAATCGGGTGAAGTCAATCGGGAGGGACTCAATCAAAGGGGATCGATTGGGACGTGCGATTTCGATGATGCGATCGCAATATGGGCCATCGAATCGTTGATCAAATCAACATTCGGGATTTAATCAATCACATCAAATTTTTTACAGTCACGAGGGTCAATAGAAGCGTGCATAAGTATGGTGCGATTACGATCGGAGGGGGGTTTTTATAATATAAAACTTTTAAAACTTTGTTATAAAGTTTAAGGGGTAATGTGGGGAAGTGGTTTAACTAAATCTCATCGGATTTTATGGTTTAAAATATTTTAATAATGTGATTAAGCCGTCAGGTAGGGAAAAAGGGGTTTATAAAAAACTTTAAACTCTAATGAAATAAAATCCAAGGGAGAGGGGTAAGGTTAGGACTTTTTAGGGACCTTTCTTCACTTAGGCATAAATTTCAATCCAATAGTCAGTTTTGAGAGTGTAATATACCGTTGGAAAGCTCTTTCCAGGCTCTATCTGATGGACATACTTAGAATATGATTCTAGACTAAAAATGCTATGGAAACTTCTCTGAAGGGTAGGGTGGTGACTTTGTGGAGATAGCAGCTTCTGAAGTGTGACTTATTACATATGATGACATGAAATTACATAAAGATGATAATAAAAGTAAAGTATCATGTTTTCACCTCAAAACATGGTTTTGAGGTGAAAATTACATCGAGCTGAATAAAACATTTCTTTGATCTTCCCGAGTGCTGTGACTTTGATTTTATTGACCTCCTCATGACCTTTCTGATATTTATTGATACTTGACTCGTTAATTTGACCATGATGAGACCCTAGAACCTAATGATACCAACCCTTTGACCTAATAATATGATTTTGAGAGTGAAAGTGAATCATGAGTAAAGACCATAGAGAGGAGAATCAGCAAGTTTCACATGAGGGAAAACTGATGAAAGACCACTACCATCAATGAATCCATGACCTAACGGAATGATGAAAGTTTATGGTATGGGACTCCTAATATGCAAATGCAAAGAGAAAATTTGATCACTGATGGCAGTATGACTAGACTGGCACAGGATACACATCCAAAAACTTTGAAATGAGATACACTGCATGACATACCTGACCATGCTTCTTTTGCAACTCGGTTCATCATGCTCTTTGTAGGAGATCTATTTATCACATAAACAACACATGCAATTGCTTTTTCCCAATACTCATTAGACAAGTGTCTTGATTTCAACATGCTCCTTGTCATGTTCATGATTGTTCGGTTCTTCCTCTCTACTACACCATTCTGCTGTGGTGTGTATCTGGTTGTAAACTGTCTTCTGATTCCATGTTGTTTGCAGTACTCATGGAATGCCTTCGAATTGTGTTCTCCACCATGATATGATCTCAATAGCTTGATATGTCGATCACTTTGGTTCTCCACTAACACTTTGAACTCTTTTAACTTTGAAAAATTTTCAGACTTCTGCTTCAAAAAGTAAACCCAAGTCTTCCTGCTATAGTCATCAATAAAAGTGAGGAAGTAATAGCCTCCACCAATCAACTGTGTCCTCATAGGTCCACACAAGTCGGTATGCACCAATTCAAGTGGTTTCTTTGCTCTGTAAGAAACTCCTTTCGGAAAAATTTCACAATGTTGCTTTCCCAAGATGCAACACTCACAAGTGCTAGTAGGTTCTTTGATGGGAGGTAAACCTCTCACCATCTGTTTCTACTGCAACAATATTAAACTAGAAAAATGCAAGTGTCCAAACCAAAAGTGCCATAACCAGTAATCATCAGAACATGAAGTTGTAAAAGAACTAACCTGATCATTGTAGTTAATAATTAGAGGAAATAGTATGTTCCTTGTCATCTGCACCTTTGCAATCAGCTGCTTGCTTGGGGATTTGTCGTAGATAACACACTGTTTCCCCTGAAAGATAAATTTGTATCCCTTCTGCGTAAATTGACCAACACTAATCAAATTGTGTTTGAGTCCAGGGACATAATATAACTCTGATATGGTCTTTGGCTCCCCCTGCTTGGTTACAATGTTGACCACTCCTTTTCCATCTACATCCACAGTCTTGTCAGTCCCCAACTTTACCTCTGTCTTCACAGAGGCATCCAAGTTTGCAACCAAATTCTTGTTGCATATCATGTGGTTACTGCAACCACTGTCTAATAGCTAGACCTTATCAGACGATGCATGCATGATGTTGCATGCTAGAAACATGGAGTCAGTATTCTCTGTACTAACATTAGCTCTCTGATTTCCTTGATCAGCTATCTTCTTCCTACAATTACAAGCATAATGACCAAATCTATTGCAATAATAGCAATTTACCTTTGATTTGTCAGACCTTTGATTGTTATGAAAGCTTCTGCTGTTGTTGCTTCCACTTTGATGCTCATGCTCTTCTCGGTCATCTCTGTGACCACCATAGATGTCGCCTCATCCTCTGCCTCTTGATCGACCTCTGCCTTGACCTCTTGAAATATAAACTTGACTTTTGAAGGAAGTTTCTAAAGTGGAATCCTTATTTCTATCTATCCTTACCTCAAGCGATAGAAGAGATCCCATCAACTCATCAACTGTCAGTTTTTCCAAGTCCTTTGCTTCTTCTATGGCTGCTACCACAACATCAAACCTGGTAGACAAAGATCGAAGAACCTTCTCCATCACTATTCGATCTTTAACATCTTCACCATAGATTTTTTTAACTGATTGACAACAGACATGACCCTATTCATGAAGGAATCAATGTCCTCTGTCTCCTTCATCTGCAGACTTTCAAAGTCTCTCTTAGTATTCTGCGATTTAACAATATTAACTTTGGCCAGACCTTGATAGCTTGTCGCCAAAGTTTCCCATGTTTCCTTTACTGAAGAAGTTATCATGATCTTCTGGAACACTGCTCGGTCCACTCCTTGCAAGATAAGAAGCAACGCTTGTGCATTATTCCGCTTATCTTTCTTCCATTGTTCCCTCTCTGCATTACTGAGGGCTCGTTCTTCTGCATCATCTTGAGGTTCTTCAAACCCAAACTTGACATGATCCCATACATCATGTGCTTTTAGCATAGTCTCCATTTTAATAGCCCACACATCATAATCTTTCCCAATGAAAGATGGAAGTTGTGGCTAAAACTTGATGTGCCCATCTTGCCTCAAACAATAAATATTCTCTAACAAAAGCCCTAAATTTCTCCTCTTTTTGTCTTTTAGAAACTTTGCAAAGCTCCTTTAAAAAAAAATACCCCTTTCAATAAAACCCTAGGTTTTATAAAAAAATTATTTTTTCTTATTTTTATAAAAGTTTATAAAAAACTTTATAAAATCCCTTTGATTTTTTTGTTTTATATATATAAAGAATCTTTATATAAAAAAAAAAATCTTAAAAAAAAAACTTATGATTAAAGCCCTTGCATGCGAACTATATAGAACTTGTTAATAAATCAAAAAGGGTTGTCATCCACATCCACGTACTTGTTTTTAGATTTCCCAAAAAACAAATAAGCCACACCCACATGAATTTGAAATTTAATAAAGGTATGTACCTTTTCAAAATGGCTCAAGGAAACTCGTTTGTTGACTTTTGTTTTTCTTGAAATTTTCTCACGGCTGTCAACTTCACTGTCGGCCCTTTAATTTTTATAAACTGGGTTCCGCACCCCTGATGAAGGTAACCTGCGGACTAAGCCCAAAATTTCTTGGATCGTAAGGTTGCTGAAATCTCCGCAGGTTTTCCTGTTAATCTTGGTCACATATTGCAAGATTATGTTGGACAAGGAAAATAGTTGCTTGTGCAATATTACCTTCAGAAAGTGTCTCTTCACTCTCACCAGTATGCAAGGAAAATTCCTCATCTTGTGTTGGTTGTTTCTGTTAAGGCCGCCATTCCTCAAAAAAACCTGAAGTAGCTAATTTGTTTATTTTTAAATTATTTCTTGTTCGTTGCTCCATAATTCTGCCATATTCATCAATACCAAGGGTTGTGGCATATTGAACCAGAAATTTTTGTGACGGTAATTGGTCCTGGGAAATGTGGAACTTCTCATAAAGGTTAGGTAGAGCCACATCACCATAAACCACATTAGATTTTTTAGGCCATCAGTAAATTCACATGGACTCTCTGCTGCATTTGGGCATGAAGAGACTAAGCAATGATTTTTTAAAAAGTATAGGATTGCAGAAATTCATCGCAATGCTGCGATAAAATGCAGAAAAGAAAACATTGATGTGGCTACATCCATGAACCTTAAGAATAGAGTACAAATATGTTTTTTTGTTTTCTTCTCTACATTCTATCGTTGATTCTTCTATTTTATTTGTCCTGGTACTTTCATCATGTCGGATCAATAAGTACTGCATTTTCCTGTAGACCTAAATTTTCAAATGGAGTTGCAAAGGTATCATTGCCATCTAAAGCGCCAGTCTTTAACCCATAAAAAAACTCTTTTTTTTTTAACTTCTGTCAGAAGCCAACAGTAAGTGCTATAGTGAATGAAACCACATATATCTTCCTTTGTTTTTCTTTTCTCATCTAGAGAAGGAGATCTATTAGCCATACTTTATTTTGTCCATTTAACTATTGATTGATTGATGGACTATCCTTTGAAGTTACACGAGAAACTGAAAATAGAACTTGCTCTTTTTATTTCTAGCTTGACAATCAAGGCATCTCTAAAACACATAATGCAAAAAATATGTTCTCATGATATTTCCACTCCCCCTATGGATTTCTCACTGGTATCTAGTTAATTGTTGCCTCTATTTGTATATGTTTATTTTTCTTCATGGTATCTAATTAATTTTTGCCTCTATTTGTATATGTTTTTTTTCTTCATGTTCCCCATTTCAGTATGATCTCATACACAAATTTGATCTCACCATGTCCATGATCATCTCAGGAAATTTTATGGGCTTCTCTCCCCCCTAGGATGTTGTTTCTCTTCTAGCACTGGGTGGATGATTTCCTTGCTTCCTAAAAAATCTCCCCCTGAAACCATGATGACCTCATTATGTTATTGAAGTAACATGATGCTCCTTTTTCTTCCTCTTCCACACTTTATTGGGCTGCCTTATATTGTTTTCATTTCTTTTTTATTCATGAATTTGTCTGTTTTGTTTGGATTCCATCATCTGTCTAGATTTCTTTAGTGTATATGGAAGCTTGCAGTCATTGGCTTTGTGTCATGGTTGTGACATAAATAACATCTTGTTTTACCAAGGTATGGTTGAGCTCATTTTTGGATTTTTATACCCCTTTTTGCATATAGTTTACATTCAACAAGTTTATGTCCAAATTCATTGCATAAATAACAGTAACGATGGAAATTATTTGTGTACCTGGTGAAAGATTGTCCTTTATTTTTGCTTGCTTGAGGGAGTCTTCTCATTTTCTACATCTTTTGTTGGTTAAACTTGATTTGATTTATCTTACACTGTGCTGCAACATTTCCCGGTTTATTGGCAAGAAAAACACATGATATATTTCAAGTGAGAAAATGAAAACCTCCTTTGAGATCTTACAAATTTGTTCAATTTATCTCCAGGAGCAAATCAACATTTTTGCAAATGACTGTTTGTTAATCTCATTCTTTGTCTCTTTATGCAGCTACTTATTTTTGTTTGTTTCTTTATGGCTTCTACTTCTGTAGGTCCTTTTTCTAAGTTCTTCATGGAGGAAACCTCCTCTTCTAGCTGCTTACACAACCTGTTCTTTTCATCTAATTTCCCTCTAGCTGAAAAATTCTCAGACTCTAGTCTTTCACTTTGTATATATTTCTCCTTTAACTAGTTATTAATCATCCCTTCTATTCTCCTTTCTTATTCAAGTTGTGTTCTTTCTTGTACTTATGCTCTCTCTCATCAAAAATTTACACCAATTTCTTCATATCTTTGTTTTCATTCTTCAGCATTTCTATTTCAATCAAGACAATGTTAAGTTAATTTATTCTTCAATTATCTTTTCTTCGTGGCAATCATGTCTGTTCATACTAGCAGAGACCTCATTTGACTGAACCTTTTCCTTTTGAAATGGATTTTTCTTCTTCCTGTTTATCTTCTCCCTCTTGGCAGTGTAGCCACTGGTGTCACCTTCATGCATGAGATTCAATCTATTCCAGATTTCTTTTGCAGGATTTAAATCTATTACTGTATCAATATCCTTGTTATGAAGATTGTTATACAATACGTATTTTTCCTTAGCATTCCACTATTGTTCTTGAAAAGAGGGAGATTATTTGCAGTAACCATCACATACAAGCTTCCGTACGCCAGATCCATAAGCCATTAAATATGTTTTAGCCTTATCTCTCCATTAATGAAAGTTTTCCGCACTCAACACAGATACACTTTGATAGTCCATGACTCAACCATATCTCCTTCAAGCTACTAGGCTTACACCAAAGGAATTGGGCCTTGATACCAATTGATGAAACCCTGACAAAACTGAGAGGGAGGTGAATCAATTTAATCCATTCATGGACATTAAAATTATTTTTCTTATTTTTCATTAACTGAAACATTACATGAGAAAATTAACAAACAATGACCAAAAAATTGAATATGTGAACAACAAGTAATAAGCAGACCAATACATCACATCAGCACATAATAACAATCCATATGGACACTAGATATAAGTGGAAACCCATAAGGGAGAAAACCACAATTTTATTATTGTTGTGATGCAAAGGCAAGCTCCTACTCCTTATTACATCTAATTTTCTATAGGCTCCAACCTATAGGAGGCTGCTACCTCAAAGTTCTGCAAGCTACAACATGCAAGGAAGCTCCAACTCCCACGTATTTTCTGCAGGCTACAACCCACAAGAGGCTCCTACCTCAACTAGCTACAACTGAACTTTTATCAAGACACAACTTGAAAGGATACCACAATCCCCTCACACAAAATGAAAACAATATGTTGATTTACCTGGTTATCCATTCTGCATACCTCCATGTTTACTTCTACGTCTTTTCCCCTTCAAATATGCTTCATGTTAGCTTCATATGTACAAGTTAACTAAATGAAAAATATATCAATAAACTCTCAAACATTCTCCCACTCTCTAACTTCCACTATGCACTCCAAAATGACATCTTTTATAGAGATAATTTTATGGTTATTTTTATTCCACATAGGAATATGAAGGGAATAGGCTTGATTCTTTGCCTTCCACTCATTCACTTCCAAACTCTTCATATATTGAATATTAGAACAAAAATAGATAATTCATCCAATATTAATTTCAACCATATGTAATGATTAAATGCACCATCCTAATGCCAATATCAAATAACAACATTTATCATTAATGTATCACCACAATATTTTCAACACCTTTGCCTTTGCCTTGGAGTCTTGCATTTTCATCACAACAATTTAGCTTAATCAACAATTTCACATCATTACAAATTCTTCAATGTAGCATTTTCACTACACTTTTGTCTTCTTTGCCTTGCTACTCCTTTATACCTTTGCTGATCCTGGTCTGCTCCTTTGCAATCAATGACAATGTTTCCAACATTTTTTCTAGATAATTCTGAGCAGGGCTACGCTTCCTAGTTGTGAGCAGATGTGGGAAACACTTCAGGAGGTAGAGTTTAGGAGATATCTATTCAAGTGCAAACTTGATGGCATTAGCGATAGAAGATCGAAGACTTTGGAGGAGGAGGAAAATGCATCCCTCACATCGAAAGGGCGGGAAGGGAAACCAAGACAAAAGAGAGATGTCTCGAAGGTGAAATGCTTCAGATGTAGTGAGATGGGCAACTTTGCATCAAAGTGTCCTTTGAAGAAAAATGACAAGGATGAGAAGCATGATATGACAGTTGCAGCCACAAAGATCAAGCATGATGAGTTTTCTACGAGTGCCCATGCTTCTCCTGGTAAGAAGTGGGATGACATAGAACTGTAGTTCACTCCGAACTTCAGTTGGGAAGGATACTTGAGGAGCCCACCTCATGGATCATTACCACTTCTTGAACATAATCAACAATAGTGGGAGCCCATAATCAACAGTAGTGGGATGGAGGATTTTTAGTGAGAGCTAAGGAGTGATGGATACAAAAATGCAGTAGATACCATCACCTATTTCTGGAGCAACGTAGAGTAGAGTAGGAATTGTGTAGCAGTAGCAGCACAGTGCAGATCAATGCTGCACAGTGCAGAGCAGTAGTAGCACAGTGCGTCAGAGGGATAACGCAATAGTTACTAGTAGTTAGAGTCTTCAGCACCGAGGTGCATCCAATGAACACTTCTTCAGTTCTGTGTGAGTTGAGTTGTTTCTCTTAGCATCTAAGTTGCAGTGCAGATGCAGTGTTAGCAGTGGAAGTGTTAGCAACATAGTAGATGCAGCACTTGCGAGGGAGATGTATGGATGCAGCAGTGGCAGTGGTAGTGTCATGGGCAACAGTATAGTTGCAGCAGCAACACAATGGTTGATGGACTTCAACAACGAAGATGATGCTTCAGCGTCAAAGCAGTATGCAACATGCATATTATTAGTGCATCTTCCTTTCTAAGAGGGAGTGTTTATTTTTGTAACATCGAAAAGTGATCTAAGCCCCAAATTTTGTGGAGAGGCTTAGACATTGGTATTCCAAAGAACCCATAAATCGTTTGTGAAAATTCCACTCGGTTAATGTTTTATTTAAATAATTAATTATTTTAATGGAGACCCTAATTTTAAAATTAGGGAAATTAAATAATTAAAGGACATTAATAAAACAGAGAGAGTAATCTAGAAAAGGCAGAGATCAAGTCATGTTATAATCTTAGCCATTGACTGGAGATCTAATCTCGGTCATTGATTTCTCAACGAGAAGACTATAAAGGAAGGCTTGAGGGTCATTTGGAAATACACACATGGAGTGAATCTTGAGATCAAATTCTTCTAATAGAGCAGTGCTCGGACAAAGATCAGATCTAAGTGATTATGTACAGTGAGGGGCTGGGTAGCTTCTAAAGAGAAATATTTTCTCAGCCGGAGAATCATCAATTGAGAGAGGCAGGAAGATGTCCAGCAGAGCTAGTTAGGGTGATGCAGAGGCTGCGCAGAGCCAGTCAGGGTTACGCAAAGGTTCAGAGGGTTTCCAAGATTCAACTATAGGATAAGATCCAGAAGACGAGTGTGATACCGGGAGGCCTAGATCTGTGATTCTGGGATTTAGATCGATCTATTTCTAGGGTGACGTAGTTCCTAGAGGAGGTGATGCAGGGCCTACACAGTCACTGCGCAAATACCTCTAGAGGCAACATTTCCAATGACCATATCAACCGGATTTTCCAGTGATTGTGTGAGAAAAAACTGTCAATTTCTTTGTGCCAGTATTTCTCTCTATAACCGAATAACCCTTGAGGTATTCGAAAATGTATTCAGGATTTGCTACTGCTCAATAGTACAAACCCTCAGATCTTTTGCACTGGTTTTCCCGCATTGGGTTTTTCCAGGGACTTAGGCCAAAAATAATTGTGACCTATGTGTGATTTATTTCTTGCTCAGTTTCCTTGTTTCAAAATAATATTTTATTCAGTGTAGGATACTTCAGTGGTTACTTCAATAATTCAAATATGAATTAATTCTATAAAAGTAATTTACATAATAGGGGAAGTACACTTAGTTGTTGCAGTAGGATTCATACGAATGTTAGATCTAGGAATTTTCACAAACATGACATCCTTCCTTGACCTTCTTTCTTGGTTGTATTCACAATAATCACCTGATTAAAACAATTGTTTTGAATTTATTAAGGCACTTATCTTTTGAAGGATCATATCACCAAGGTCTTCAAGTGAAATCATGCAAATTTTCCTTAATGGTTCAAACACCTCAATCAAACGATAACTTTGTCAAAGAAGCAAAATCCTTTGGATCTCTATCTAAATTTATTTTCAGAGAGCCCAATTCCTTTGGTTCCATAGTATCAACAACAAGAAGTTGGTTGCAAATATTTCTATGTGGGTTATATCATCAACAAGTCTCATTATCGATATATTTCAAAGCCTACAATGGTTTGCAGAAGTAGATAAAATGAGATTCACATAGAATCTACACAACATTATAAAAATAGAACTACCACTACTCTAACATCCAATATCAATGATAATTTTCAAGAATTGATCATGGATGTGATAATTTAGGACTCTCCAATCAGAACTAACATGGATCTCAATCATAACTAACATGGTTTTGAATCAGAGTATCTCTATGATCAAAATAGATAACTGGAAAAGGGAGGAATAGATTGTTGGAAGAGGGAGGAATGTTTAATTTGTACATGCCAATTTGTTGTTGCATAACTCCACACCATTTAGGGAAAAGGATTATCACAACATAACTCCACACCTTTCAGGTCAAAGGCTTATCACATGTTTCACAGTCTCATAAGAACACCCAACCTTTTACTCTATTATAGCTAGTGTATGTTGCAAGATACAACCTCTTCAATAGCGTATGGATGTGCCTATGATTTTGCTAATCATAACAACAATTCTAGTTTGATAATAGGATCAAATTAGAGCTACATCTTTTTTATTTAATCAAAATATCTAACCTAACCAAGGTATTCGAAAAAGGTACCCAATCCATTACCTTTTTAATCAAAAAAATCTTGGTATTGGGTGAGGAAACATTGATATTTCCGTAAGAATTCATCTTAATTATGCACATTCAAATTTATTTACTAGTATTATTCACTCCCAAATACTAACATAAATCCATCTTAACCTTAGATCTATTAAGCATTGAAATGGATAAAGACACCCAAATACTAACATAAATCCTTCTTAACCTTATATCTATAATGCATTGAAAGGGATAAAAAAACTTGATGCTAGGAACATCAAGAGATATGACTCAATATAAAATATTGGAAATCTCGTGGAAAAATAATTGTATCAATTTTTGAATGCTAGAAACTCCAGTTAACACATGTATAACGATCATGGCTAAGATTGGAAACTCATAAAACTAATTTGATGTTTTCTATTTTAGATGATATAAAGAATGTGATATGATAGAATGATATATCATTCTTCATTCTTCACTATAGAAGGATGGTCTTGGTAGTTATCTTAAAAATGAAGTCTACAACATAGCGCATCATTATGCACATAAAGATAATTAGTGCATTCAAAATTCACATTATAAGTGTGCAGTATTCAAGGTGTGAAAGTATGGTATGGGTTTGATGCATAAGAAAGAATTGTAACACAGGTTGTACTCTCTCATTTCATTGACATGCAGACAATAAAGCACTAGTTCTTATCATGGATAGATAATTCGTGTTACTAAATGAAATTACTAATTCTTTGAAAGATAGAATTTAAGCCATGTGTTCTTCTTTGTGTGTCTTATGACAATAGTGCTTTAAAGATGGGGCATGATAGAATTTGTGAGCTATGATTCAGTAAAGCTTATCTAAATTGTGATAGAAGTGTGTCGATTGACTTTTGTTTAAATTGACTTTTCTTCAACATCAATTTTATGTTAGTTATGACACTCTTTAAAGGTCAAAGATAGACTTTTCCACCCCTATATATATCAACTAGAATTATATTGATTGTGATATTTTTTTCAATACTTCTAAAACTAAAAAATATTTCTATATTTTAATCATTTAAAAGAAATACAAATTTTTTTATGTATTTAATACAAGAAGAGTGTGATGCACTCAATTATAAATTTAAAGGATATATGTGTGTGTGTGTGTGTGTGTCTATAAAGAAATTTTATAATTGTAAAGACATTACACCATTCACAGTAAATATAACTTTATTCTTCACATTTGCATGCAATCAACAACAAATATTTATGTACAAACAAGGAAAGGGAAAGAAGACTCAAACTAATTCATGGTTTGGTTATATAACTACTACTTTGTTACAATATACTAATATGTGGAAGAACTTTGGCCTTCACAAATGTTTTTGATAGTAGTACTTGTACTACCCAACAAATGTGTTAGATTTGATTGGAATTTGGGAATGGAAGTAGGGCTCAAAAATGTGTCTTTGATGTTTTGTAGTGTGCCTAGAATGCCCATCATAGTAGGTCGTCCTTGAGGAGATTCATTTGTGCAAATCAAGCCCACATTCATCAGTGATCTGAGGAAATTGAGATCCTTATCTTCTTCAGTGCATATCTTAGTCCTCCTCAATAAACCCATGTCCACCACTTCTTGTACACGGTCTTGAAAACTGCTACCCACCCATTTTTGCAAATTCATTCCTTCCACAAACATGTTGTGGTTGGGCTTATTTCTAGTGAACAGTTCCAATAGCATAATTCCATAGCTATAAACATCGCCTTTTGTTGTAACTTGTCCTCCCACTCCATATTCTACATTCATAGAACCTCATTTTAAGTTTTTAAATTCAAAATGTTAAGTAAACATAAGAAAATCATAGCATTGTTTAATGTGGTATATAGTTTAAATAATACCTGGAGGAATGTACCTTGTAGATCCTTTGAGTGCATTTGTGCATTTGTGGAAGTGAAAGCCCCATATTCATTATTTTCAAAACATATAGTGGCAATGCCAATGTCTATTAAATATGCAGTCATATCTTCACCCAACAACACATTGTTGGGTTTCAAATCACAATGAATCACTTGCACAAAACGATTGTGATGGAGATATGTCATGCCTTTGGCGATGTCTATTGTTATATTCAACCTTTGAACCAAATTCAAACCACTTTGTTCTCCATCATCGGGATGTAACCAATTTTCTAGGCTTCCATTCGGCATTAATGGAAATATCAAAGCTTTGATTTGGATATTTGAATAACAGGTTATAAGCCGAATCAGATTCTGGTGTCTAACTCTACCCAAAAATTTGCATTCTCTATCAAAACTCTTTTGAGCCCCTTCATTTTGTAGATTGAGAAGTTTGACTGCAACCATTGTGCCATCATTCAAAACCCCTTTATATACTTTTCCAAAACTACCAACTCTTAACAAGTTGGCATCACTAAATTGATTTGCTAGAAAAATATTTGTGCAGTTAGACAACTCCAACGAAATGCATCTGGTGAAATGGTTAAACCCTAGAGAAAGTACTCTGAGCTAGCTTAGCATACCAAATTCAGAAGGAACACGGCCATGAAGGTTGTTGCACTGCAATTCTAAGTACTACAATTCTATGTATTACACACGACTAAACAGAAAGTGTGCATCTCTTAGTGGATTCAAGATCTGATGAGAAAATGGAGTTTCTTTGTCTACCCATATTGCAACATTCACATAAGAATATCGCACTAACGATCTTTTCGAGATATGGTCCCTTCATTTTCCAAAACACTTGTTTTCCTGTTTGAAGTTTGAATAAACTAGACTGTGACATTTTAAAAAACGATGGTAAATGCTCACCTTTCCAAAGAAGCAATAAATGAATATCAAATTTTTATAAAATTAATCACAAAGCATTAGTTGCATACCCTTGGCGTAAAATTAGTATTCGCAAGGCCGCCCACATGTAAAGCAAATTAAATTAAATTAAACTAACCTTTAAACAACCTTTACTTTTCTGTAAAATAAGGGAACGGATACAACATTTGCACTTCCCCAACGAGTAGAATGTGTGCAAAAAAAACCTCTCATAAAATAAAAATTCTAACACACCCTAAAACAAGTGTTGTATAGTAGTAAGCATGTCACTTAGTTTAAATTTCAATTTATCTTTTTTTTTAATAAATAAAAAAATAATTTTATAGTTTTATTTTGTAAAATTGGAAATTATTTATTTTATTTGACCAAACTAATAATACCTGCTCTAATAGGTATACTAATACCTTATATATTTTAGATAAAATTTAAAATAAAATGCATATGTTAGATCTAAAACTTTTGTGATTGTCCTCTACATCCCAGTATAGGGTAGCTATGTGAGCTTTAGATGTAATGTAAGATTGTGTGTAAAAAATTTTAATGTGGGCTCAATTGTACTCAATATATTTGTAATAATTAATATCTTTGTAATAATTACCCATCCGTCTTAACCCTATTTATGAACACTCAAAAAAGAGGTATGGTAAATAAATAAAAATATAAATAAATCAAAGATATGGTAAATAAATAAAACTTATTTTTATACTTACTCCAGAGGTATGGTAAATAAATAAAAATATATAAACTAGAGGTATGGTAAATAAATAAAACCTCTTTTTATATTTACTCCATAAACCTCTTTATATTTAAAAAAAAACTCAGAAAAGAGGTTTTATTTAGATGAAGCCTATTGGCCGAATACCATCAGACAAATTAATATTAATACCATAGGCCAAATACTATATTTATGAAAGAGGTATGGTAAATAAATAATTATAAAAGAGGTATAAAGAGGGATGGTAAATAAATAAAAATATATCAAGTAGGATTAGAAATCAACATCTAATTATATACCAAGATTATGGGCAAAATATCATGGTAAATAAATAAAAATATAAATAAACTAGAGATATGGTAAATAAATAAAACACCTTTTCATATTTACTCCACAATCTGCTTTATATTTAAGAACACTAAAAAAATATGTTTTATTTATGTGAAGCCTATGGGCCAAATACCATAGGCCAAATTATTATTAATACTATACAAAAAATATTATTAACCCTAATATTATATTAAAATATTATTACTATTATTATTATTATGATTATGATTAAATCTAGTATCAATATCAATATTATTAAATTTAATAACTTTGGATTAATACAATATTAAATTTGTTATATTATAATATATATTAAGATATCATGGTATATATTAACACTACATATATATGGGAGGGAAGAACAAAGAGGTAGAGTGATAGAGGTGGATAGATAGGGGGATTGACAAGGGAGAGATGTAGATAAACTAAGGGAGAGTGGAGAGGAGGAATGAAGAGTGTGACAACTGCATTTAATGATAACTAGTTGTTAACTAGTTAAAATACATTTTAATTACTTGTTTTAAGAAAAGATTGGAACTATTAATGTTTTGTTGAAAAAGTTATTTTCAGTAGTGATTAATTATGAATAATAAAATCAGTTATGGAAAGTGACTCCATAAAAAGTAAAAGCTGATGGTAAATATTTTCCAAGAACTAGAAGGTGGTTGGGATAGTTGGAAACAGTTACCTGCTCCTCTGGGGATAAGAGACTGATCCCACTGAGGAATAGGGGTTTTGTTCATGGTTTAAGGAGAGAGTGTATATTTTCCTGAGCTGGTAAAGACCAATGGAAAACACTTAGCAATCCTAATTTTATTTCTGGTACTGACTAGACTAGGAGTCCTGAGGTCACAGTAGAAATTTCCACTGGACATAATTGCCTCTCTTGAAGGTTGGGAGGACCTCAGTTGTGAAACTGCATAACCAGATAAGTATCTGTGCAATGTCAGTGATTTAAGAACAGATTTAGCTTAGTCTAAGTTGTAAACAGATGTTTATCTACTAATTATAGAACAGTAACTTTATGATAGACAAGTGTTGGAAATAATGATATTGTTTATACTTAATATTTCAATAAATAACTCACAAGTTATATTTGTATGCTGAAGTTGTTTCTAGTGCTTATTGTATTTTAAGTTCAGTAGATGTGATTATGGTAAGGAAATATTTTGGAATTATTACTACCACAATAAACAACAGAGACTGTGTATTGTAGAAGTAATGGAAACCGAGATTTGGGTTAGGATTTTTATACACAGTGAATATTTTATTGGGGTAAAAAATAGAAGTTCGTTAAAGAACTGTGGAAGATTAGTGAAGCAAACTGTACCTACAGGAAGACGATAAATGATTATTCAAGAAAAGAATAAATTGTAAAGTTGTATTAAGGTGAAATCTGCTTGTATAATCTGAAGGAAATTTCCTAATAGACACAACATTGTAGAGTGGAATGTCGGTTAAGGGTACAGGTAAAAACCCAACCCTTGACACATCGTCCCTCAATCATGGTTAACTCGAACAAACAAGAAGGTGGTCAGGTCACCTATAAAATATATTAGACATAAGCTTAACAACAGTAATTTCTGGAATGTTATTGCTGAGAAGGGTAGAAGAAAAACAGTAAATAGTATCTATTTACATAAACAAATATTTAGTACATAGTGAACTTATAAATCTATGGATAAATATTCAAAGGAAATAAACATCTTATCACATCAACAAATTCTAACTTTGAAATTTCAGAGGTCAGTCGAGGGCTCAGACCCTAACCCAGAAAAGATAAATTAACCCAGAATACTCAGGAGAAAGTTTGGTTTATCATACTTTATAAATACAAATATATAACAGCAGAAAAAGAGCAAATATATTTCTTCATTGAGCTATTATGGGGCGGTGGAGAACTCTCTGAATAGTAAGATCAAATATGCCTTCAAATACATTACAGCGAGAAAAGTAAAGTATTTGTCCAACATAAAAACATAGTCTGGAGAAAACACCGAGAACCAATATATTCGGAGGAAAACCCTCTCTCATTTGCAAACAGCACCACTGTGAGTAAATGTGTAATCTTTTACAAATTTATAAACCCTGAAAACTTGGTAAAAAAAAGACAATCTCGATTCTTCCATGCCAAAAAATATCATTGAGAGATTCTGCCAACACGGCAGACCAAAGATCATGCTTAAGAGAAAAGTGAACAAATATGCAAAGTACCTGTAAAATGATAGGCTCCATTAATATATTGAATCTTAATGGAGAATACACTGTGGAGCAGTTGATCGTATTCGAGCAGAAGAGTACCTACGAAAACAACAAGGATTCAATGGGTAATTATAACTTACTTAAAATTGGAAAAGAATGGTTTAGTGGGAAAAGAAATGGGAGTTAGGGTTACCTGTTAAAACAAAGCTTCAAGTGAGTAACTCCATTCACAAACCTACAACATA
>JAXQQM020085959.1:0-27967 GCA_034641835.2 Pinus albicaulis
GATATCCTACTAGAGCACCTAGAAGCCTATTGGCCAAAGAGAAATATCCTAACTTGTCCCGAGGCTTTGCAAATCCCAAGGCACAAAAATATCTAAAAAAATATCTTTTCCGACCTATAAATGGAAATAATATTGAATTTTAGGCCTCGAATGCCTACGAAAACTTGTCAAACACACATTCCGCCCAGCCGTTTATAGAGCATGACATCGGTGAAACTCTAAAATTTAATTTGGAGCGTTGCAAGACCAAAAGGCAAGTGGCGCCGGTGTTTTGGAGGCCTTCCCGATGTCAGAAAAGGCTCCGTGATGGCTTGTTGGAAAGCTATGGAAGTCTACTTTCCAAATATACCTTTATTTCTTCAATATGATCTTTGAAACTTGTCCAAAAAGTGGAAAAATCCAAGACTTACAGGAGCGCAGCACCTGCTCAAAAATGTGGGTAGAAAGGTGAACAATTGAGTGTTTTTGACCCTTTTGGCGGTCAAAACAACTCCAATTGAGCTGAAATTTGGTGAGAATACTCCTTTAGTGATGGGGAATCCAAAAAATTAAACTTCTCATCCTAAAGATGCACTGGGAAAAAGCACAACACAGGGGGGTGCTGCATTCCTAGGGGTCAAAATTTGGAAAAAAACAAAAAGTTGTCCAAATTGCCTCAAAATTGGTAGGTAGGTGCCCCATGCGTCATTGGAGACTTGCAGAGAAACTTGGGCCAAAATACCAAGCCTAGCTTGGTCCTTTTCATCTTTCGGTGCCGGGCCCTCATCTTGGGCAATTTTGAGCTTTTTCCTTACAAAGTGATTTCTCCATTTATAATGCTCAGTCATTCTCCTTTGCAAGCTCAAATATTTGTTGGCCTTCTCCAGTTTGGCCTCTAGATGTATGTTGGCTTTCTCGAGCCATGCTTCTCTATTATGCTCAATTTCCATGGCAAGGAGTTTAGTGAGGGAAAATTATTGTGCTTGGGCTAGTTATTCCTCTCTTTGCTTGGCCAATGCTTTTCTTAGACCCATGGTCCCAGGTCTTCTTCTAGTTTTACCCTCTTTATCCTCACTTTCTTCATAGGCGCCCATGTCTTCCTTCAGTTTCACTTGTGACCTTTGAGCCTCTTTTTGATATTTGAGTGCCCTTGCTTCATAGATGGCCAGTTGGACACTCATTTGCTTGTTCTGCATTTACAAAAAGTGAATGAGATCCTTAGACCTCTCTAACTCAAATTCCAAGTCTTTGATCTGTGCGTTCCGGTTTTGTAGAAGAGAGTTTACTATTCTTGTCTAATTTTCATCCTCACTGTCTATGTGAATGAGCTCAAATTCTTTCTCTTCTTCATGATTTTCCTCTTCCTCTTCCACTTATTGTTTACCTTTGTCTGTTATTGGAGTTTGTTAGTCATCAATATTTTTGACTGTTGTGATGACTATATGCCTTGCCTAGGTTTTTCTAGAAACCAATTTCAAACAGTCAATTTGTCCTCTAGAAAACCCCCCAGAGAAAATTTTATCTTTTTCCTCTCTTATAGACTATGTTAGAAGTGGTCATCAAGTTTCAATCTTGATAAAACTCCCCTGTCCATAACTGTCATAAGCCTTGTACCTCTGAATAGTCACTATCCCCTGTTTTCACACAACTCACTGTCAAACATAGAACAAGGTTGTCTCCTCCCCTCTCACTGATTAAATGTCCATTTGATGACTTGACTATGTTTGAGAAACCCTTCAGAAGTCATGACAAAGTGTCTAGGTTTAGGTGATGGTGTTTAGGGTAAGTATCCTGAAAAGAATATCTCTAGTCAAAAACCCTGTTCTCAATATTAGTCACCCATCCTCTCTTCTTATCTGGAAAAACAAAACCCTTGTTTACCCCTAGGTCACACACCATCAAAATGGTCACTGTGTTTTGTTTCAGCGAAACTCAGAGAGTCAGTCCAAGAAGAAATAGAGTAAGAGGGTCCTATGTCCGAAGAAAACTGATCAAGTGAAATTTTCAAGCATTATCATCATGATACCTCAGGAAAGGTCTCCAATGGTCGAAGACAATTTTATCCATGCCTCTCTGCAGGGGTGCTATGGCTAGATGGAAATACCCAGTTCTGAAACAAGAGGGACACTTCAAGGAAAGTTTTCAAAGTTAGAACAGTTGACTAATTGGGAAATAAAGGAAATGCAGATTTCAAAGAGAAAGGAAACCTACATGATTCATACCTGCAACTCAAATCACCAAGAAAGTCAAAGAATCATCCATCATGGAAAAATGAGTACAAAGGTTGGAAGTTTACTGCATCTAACACTTCATGTCATCTCACAATGGCATTTGCACATTCTTCCCGAACATATGGTCACATCTCTGAAAAACAGTCTTATGAGACTAGGTATGTTAGTTCTTTGGCAAAAGACATCCAGCAGTTTAGGCATCAAAGTGAAAGAATATAAAAAGGGAACAACTGCCTTTTTTATACCCCTATAGCCTAGACTCTAAACTATCAAAGACTCTGTCATCACAAGGAAGCTAAAGCTATTGCAAAAGAAAGTTAACCTAAGAGACACAAGCAGTTATGTTGGAGTTTAAAATATCTTACCTGTTCACCATCTTCACAGCAAATTTTTACAAAGAAACCTCTCTCATGTAGATTGGTAAAGGATAAAGCATTTGAATTGCCTCCTTCATAAAAAGGAGATGGCAATCACTTGTGTTTGTAGAAATGCCTCCTTGATAAGGAGGTAGATGAAATCACTTGTTTTTATGAGGTTTCATTCAAATCATAAAGCGAAGGGTATCAACATTTGTTTAAGTACCTTCCTTCGATAAGTAGACACGGGGTGCAAGGTTTTAATTTTCAAGAGTTCATTCAAATCATAAGCGGAGATCTTAGCGATTTATTGCTTGCATTGCCTCCTTAAAATCATGATCGGAAGGCCTAAGCAGGTTTTATGTCTAACAAGCCTCATTCAAGGATGATGAGCAAAGGGCATGACATAAACAATTTGTTTTAAAGGCTAAAGGCTTCATTTGGAAAAAAAGAGACCCCGGGCCTAAAAAGGGGTTTCACTTTTAAATGCCTCCTTCAAATATAAAGCGAGAGGGCAAAAAACACGATCTTTGGCTTGAAATACCTTCCTTCGAATACAAAGCGAGGAGGAAAAAGACTATTTTAGAGGACCTCCTTCAAATATAAGCAGAGGGCAAATACTGGTTTAAAAGACCTCCTTCAATTTATAAGCAAAGGACAAACTACAGTTGGTAAAAGATCCATTTTCATAAAAAGTAGAGGGCACATTTTATAAGTTAACACCGGGGAGTTTTGTTTTTACACAAAAAATGAAAACTTATTGTGATGTTTGCAAAGCACTTTTTCGAAACTGTTTCATAAGAAATAGGGTAAATGAGTAAAAAAGGGCAGAGGTTTGATAAAACCATTTTGAAAAAGTCAAAGGAAGGCTGTGTGTTTTAAAAGCATTGCACAAGGCACAAAGGGCCTCAAAAGGCATATTTCTTTTTCATATTACCGATTGGCAAAGAAGGAGGGTTTCTATGGTTCCTCGGCAAACCCCCGTGCAAAAATTCTTGGTCGCAGCGGCGTTGTCTTTGTGGCCCAGCGCTACGTGCATGGGCGCGCACTCACACGAAATTCAAAAAGGATGCGACGTGCCTGTACCTTTGACGCTCCATGTTTGCTTTTGAGCCATATCCGATCTTCGCCGACACCACGACGCGCGTCATTCAAACTCCATTCAAAAACATAGTTTTTTGAACTGGCACGGTGTATTTTCCTCGTGCAGCCTCCGTTCAGATGCTACGCGCCTGGGTATAAGGGCGTAGCACCTACCCATTTCGTTTCAAAGGGAAAAAATTGCCATTTTTTCTCAAAGGTCAGTGTTCATCACTACTAAGGAGTTTTCGAGGTATTTATCACTTTTTTTTCCCCTCAGTTGCTCTTAATACATAAAGCATATCTCGAAAACAGAATTAAAGGAGGAAGAAGTGTTAAAGGAAGAGAAAACCTTTTTTTATTTAAGGGTTGTCTAGTTGATTTTGGAGAAAAAAAGAAATATCAAAATGCCTCCAAATAAAAGGGTAAAAAAGGGAGCCGACTGGCAGTTTTAGCCCATCCTTTGTTCCAAGAAATCACCTCTCCCCTCAGCCACATCCCACTGTTTTCAAGAGGTAGGCTGCATTGACTTTTGTAGAAGGATACCAGAGGTCACTAGCCACCCTCATCTAACAGAGTTATTTTCCTTGAGGTTGGATGGAAAGCAAGTTCACATAGCAAGTTTAGATTTTGAACTTACTCCTAGAGCTGTTTCTAAGGCAACCAAAATCCCTAACATAGGAGAAGAGTGGTTCAAGCAATCATACCTTGACCTCAGCCACTATCAGCCTTTTCTCAAGCCAAATCATTAATATACATGTAGCTCCGTTTTTCCTTTCTCACACTTGCTAGATGACTATGTAGCCCTCATGAAAATAATCATGAAGTTTTTCACTTGTGAAGGTAGATACTCCCAAGTATATGCCTATCACATCAGACTCCTTATGAATTTCACAAAAACTAAGTTGCTAAACCTACCCTTTTTCCTGTGCAAAATTATAGACAAGATGTCTTCCATTGTTAGAAAAAAGCCTCCAGCTCAACAGAAAGCAAGTTTATTTCATCACTCTCTCATTAAGATCATTGTCCTTCACCAGCTAAAACAAAAGGGCATTCCTTGGGAAACTTTCATCTCTCACCCTGATTTCACTTCTCCATTTTCTATGCCACTACAATTCAGGCCATTTTCATCCCAAGACACTCCTCATGTTCATTCCTTGCCTTCCACACCTTATGTTTCCTCTTCTTCTCATGAGTATACTCCCCAACAAAAACCATCCTCCACAGACATCAGTGAGAAAGAATAATGTAGTAAAAACAAAGAACAAGGGGGTAATGTTGACAAAGAGCAAAGGGGTGGTAGTGACGAAGAAGCGGAAGGGTGGTGAAAGTAGTAGTGAAGGTAAAGAGAGAGCATGATGCTGACATACGAAGGAACATTTCCAAGCAAGAAAATGAAGACATTGATGAAGAAAAGGCGACCCATGGGGAACGTTGAAGGTAGTAAAGAAGAAGGCAACCCACAACAAGAAAATGAAAACGATCATGATGAAGTAGGTCCACCTCGGAAAACATTGAAAACAATGAAAATGATAAACTGATCACAACAAAGAGGGAAATCGTAAAACAATATGACGACCAAAAAATAGATAAAGGCGGAGGCAAATTTTTTTAAAAGGAAAAAACAGTAGACCTAGACATCTCCCACCAAACAGAAAAGGAGCATGATCTTTCTGAGTTTACTCTTGATAATGAGTTCATTACAAATATCAAATTTAATGAAAAAGGAAATTCCCCACAGCAAAGCAACTAAGAAGTGCAAGCAGAGAATGTTTTTGGAGAAGAAGATAGCCCTAAGGCTGCAGGAGACCAAACTAAACAAGCCCAGGTATTAATTCCTCCTCTCACTCATCATCAGCAAGGTCAAGAGCATGTGTTTACTACCTCTCCAAGGCAAGGGGCCATGCTTCCTTCATCAAAAGTAGAAAAGGCTAAAAACACCAAAACATCAAGGAAGAGGACCACTCAAGTAGTAACTAGAAATTTCACTGGGGCACTAAGGAGTAGAGGAAAATTGCCAAAGAAGAGAAAAGTATAATTGCCCAAGAAAACCAGAGGAAAGAAAATCATCAAAGGCGAGGGCATGGAGAAGATTTAAGAACAAGAAAGCAGTCATGAGCATGAGAGGGAGTTTGAGCTAATACAAATAGACAGTGATGCTGAGGATGATGAGGCCAGTATTCTTAGATCTCTTTTGCAAAACCAGGAGGCTCAGATTAGAGATTTGGAAAATGGCCTAGAAAGTTCAAAAGACATCATCCACTATTTGCAATTGCAAAATAATCAAATGAGTGGATATATGGAAATATTTGAGGCTCAGGCACTCAAATACAGAAGGGAAGCTCAAAAGTCACAAGTGAGGCTAGAAGAATACATGGGTGAGTATGTGGAAGATGATGAAGAAGAAGGACCAGCAAGAATGAGACCTAGGACCAAGGGTCTTAGAAAAGCATTACAAAAGCATAAAGAAGAGGAATCAGCTCGTGAACAACAATACCCTCGTATGGAGTTCCTTGCCAAAGAGTCTTGGCTTGAGAGGGCAAATCAACATTTGGAAACCAAATTGGAGAAAGCTAACAAGGATTTGGGCCTACAAAGAAGAATGACCGAGCACTACAAGAAGTTGAACCAGTTTGCCTGAAAGAAACTCAAAGCTGCCCAAAGGAGGCGCCTAGCAGAAAAACATGGAACAGATCTATCCCACCTTGGAATTCTTACTCAAGCTTCATTTCATGTTTCTAAAAACCTTAAGCGGTTTACTCACCAAATTTGGGCATTTTTGGACACATTCTTGTTTTTTGTGAATTTTAGGCCTAAAAGCATAAAAAAAATGTGTGCCTTAACTTTTTCTCGGAGCATCCTCAGCTGAAGAAAAATATATTTTTGGATTCCTTGACATCAAAGGAACATGCTAAAATTTTTTTAGATCAAATGAAGCTGTTTTGGTCTGTCAAAAAGGCCAAAAACAACCATTTTTCACCTTTCTCCCCCTAATATCACCAGGTGCTACACTCCTAGGTTTTTTCACTTTTTCTAATTTTTGACTAAATTTTAGGCATCATATTGGAAAATATCAAGTAATTTTGGAAAGTAGACATCCATAGGTTTCCAACGAGCCATCACGAGACTCATTTCGACATCGGGAGGTCAGCCAAAACTTCACTACAAAACAGACCTTTTTCTGGCGCTACGTTCCTGTAGATTTTACTGAAAAGCAGTTTTCTGAGTGATGACTGGGCCAAATGTGCGTTAAGAAATTTTATCTTGTGTGTCAGGCCTTGAAAGTGATTCTTTTTTTCTATTTTGGTCTAAAAAGATATTTTTGAAGGATATTTTGTGCCTTGGACTTTGTTAAGCCTCAAGGACAGTTTTAGATATTTGTTTTTGGCCAATGGCCTTCTAGTTGCTCTAGGTGGGTTTCCTCCTCTTTGGCTTATATAACCAAGAGGATTCATTGTAAAAAAGAGGCAGAAATTGATATATTGAGAGCAATACATAGCATTATGAGCTTGGAAGAAATACTTGTTTTATGAAGTGGATGATGTCTTGCTTGGCTTGATGGTGGAGGAGCATTGTGTGCAGGATTCCATGGCTTGGTGAATGGTGATGTTTCTCTGATTTTTTTTATTTTTTCTTGTTTTCATTGATGTTCCATAATTCTTATTTGCTATAGATCAGAAAAGTATATGTTGATACATGCTCATGGAAGCACCTCAAACATCCTGCATATTACAGCTTTGATGTTTTCCTCTTCTTGATCATTTCTAAAGGATTCTTAACTACCCCTTAGGTCCATCAAGAAATTTTTAATTGTTTCATTAATGGTCAGTATGTTTTTCTATCTAGTATGATTTAAGGTATGCCCTGCTTACTTATAGTTTCTCAAAAACTCCAATTCTGAAATCTTTCTATGAAATATTGGTTGTTTTAGTTAATTCAAAGAGGTCTCGTTCGATCTTGCCCTTTGTCCATGCTTGCAAACTTATTTCAGAGTTCCTAATAGCTCAAGATATGTTTTTTAGGAGTTCCCTCTTCATAGATTGAGTTGTTTTTTTATCTTATTTGTTTTCCCAAACAGTTGAAGGCGATTTTCTAGAGTTAGGAGTTCTTATGCTTCTATGTATCGCCGGATTGTTTATCTTTCATATGTATCAGTTTGAGTTTTATTCATAGAGATTAATGGTTTGCCCTACCTCATGAATACCTACTTTAAAACTATATATGTTTAAGATCTCTTTGTCTTTCACAAACTTAATGTTCATTTCACTTCACTTTCACCCAAAGAATCCATTTACCTTTACTAAATCAGCCCTGCAATAATACCTTGTCCACCATTTAGACAGTCCTGACTTTATCTGACCCCATAACCCTGTTGATTTGATGAACTCTCCTTCTATTTGTCCTTTTTTATCAATTTACCTCAAAAACCCAAAACAAACCAAAATATACTTAACAGCTAGCCTAAAATCAAACATATAAAGCAAACAAGTTCACATCCTTAACATAATAGAGAGAGCCTTCTCTGAGTCTAGGAAGGCTAGGTCCTAGGACTCCAAACATTGGTCTGATGTTGCCCTATCATTTGGTTTACCAATCTGCCAAATAATAGGACTCCAACATAATGGCGATCACGGTGGGACATCTGAGTACATAGTTGCCCGAATACCTCATACAAGTTTAGTTATACTTAGAAATACCGATGAAAATGCCTCCTCATTGCCACACTGACAAAATGGTGATTGCGGTGGAAAAATTGAGTACTTAAACAACCTAACCACCCTCAATAGACTCATTAGTCCTTCTATATTAAAATCAGACAAACAGCCTATAATTTCCATTTAGAGTAGACTCTCTTTGTTTCAGCACCTTAGCTAAGTGAAGAATCAAATATAGGACACTCTTACGGAATAGGCTATATATAAAACTCTTTAAATAACCTCACAAAAACATCCCTAGATTGGTTTCTATCAGTCATTGGTAGTGGACCATAAAACTTTGTCTTTTCAAGACAATAGTATTCACTTGGCGACTCCACTAGCCTCCAGTAGGCCCAACAGTCCATTTAAAAAACCAAAAATTTCCATAAGCATGCTATCCTGTTGACTTACCTTTCCAAATCACAAAGATCATGATACAACCTTTGCAAATAGTGACAAACGAAGTACTACTTAGGAATTCAGAATTTTTCATCAAACATAAAAAATCAGCAGAATAGCCTAAAAATAGAACTATAGCTTTCTCAACATCCTAGCAAACTGTTGATCTAAGTTTTAGAAGACTCTTACAAGTTTTTGCATAAAATTTTTCTAATAACAATTTTCCCTAAAAAAAAACACCTTTTTCAGTATTGGTTGTGGACCATAAACTTCAAAGCATCCACCTGGCGACTCCACTAGCCTTCATTTAGTTTTAAAAATTTTAGTAGCATTCGTAAGACTCTTAGAGAGGACACCATCCAAAAACAATCATAGCTGTCATCATCTCTAAATTTTGAATTTGAAATCTGGCTTCACGAAGAATTAATACCGGATCCCATCCAGACCCAAATCCTCCTATCATAGTTGATGACCCAGAAAATATTTTGTGGAAAAATTCTAAAATTGGTAACTTAGCTACCGATAGGACCATTCAAAAAGAAAGCTCTATACCTGAACATATTACATCCTTGCAAGATCCCCAGTTTGACTTGTGTTCTGCAAAAAGCCTTTTTAGAAACAAGTCACAAAGTAGAATCAACCTTGTCGATATTGAGCCCTTAGATTTGCAACAGAGTCCTAGCACAGAAGCCTCACCCACTACACCACCCAATTTCGAGCTTTTCCACCACTTCAGCTCTTTTCACCCCAAATCTGCTCAAAAACAGTCTACAAGTCCAAGTAATTCCATCCCACACATTCAAAACACCATTGTGAAAATGACCTCATCCCATACTACAAATCCCCATACTATAAATCTACCATCAGCTCCCATCATGGCAGCTTGGTATGTGCCCTTAGTGTTACCACAAACTTTGGTACCTTTGCAAAATGATTACCAATCCAGAATCCCACATTTCACCGGGGCTGAGTCTGCTACTGCCCAACAACATGTAGATAGAATCAGTGATGCTTTTGACTATATGGAAGTAGAAGATGAAACCATAAAGATGAGAATGTTTGCCCAAAGCCTAGGTGAAGAAGCCAAGAAATGGTTTAAAAACTTGGCTCCTAACAATATACATGATCTCCCATCACTCTACCAAAATTTTATAAACAAATGGGAAGTCAGGAAAAACCCCATCCAAATCCCTTCCGAATACAACAATCTTAAAAGGAATATGGGGGAAAGTGTTCAAGTCTATTGCACTAGGTTCGACAGTGTCTATAATGCCCTTCCGCTTCACATGAAATCTCCACTTGGCCTAGCACTAGCGAAATTTCCCGAAGGTTTTGATCCAGATATGACATACCAATTAAGAGAAAGAGACCCCACAACTTTAGAAGAAATGCAAAAGGTAGCTATTAGTGCCGAAGCCAACCTAGCCGAGAAGAGAGCTAGGATGAGATCAGAAAAGAAAGTCACTTACCGAGATGAGACCATACCTTCCATTTCCTCTTCAGATTCCAAAATAGACAACCTGGTTAGAACTATGGAGAGAATGCTGGAAAGAATAAATCTAAGTGAAAGGGCACCTCCAAGGGACAACCAGCCAAATCCTCAAAACAGAAACCGGAATCAGAACCTTAGAAGAGACCCACCTCAAATCAAACCAAGGGAAAATGATCAGCAGATCAGGCCACCTTTCCAAGAAAACTATGTTGATGAGGTAGAAAGAGATATGGAACCACTTATTGAAAATCACTTAAACTTGATAGGTTCTGATAGCGAGGGTGAGGTTTTTCTCACAGAAGAAGAACAAGTTTTCTTCTCCTCAAACCAAAATGAAAAAAATTATGAGGACCCTGAAGATCCCGAAATAGGATTACAAAACGCCATAATGGAAGTTCATAGGCAATATGATCTTAGGAGTAAGAAAAACCAAGACAAATCTAGGAAAAGTAGCCCAGACACTAGTATTACAAAACCCCCGATACTATTCTTAAAAGAACAACAAATAGTAACAAAATCATGGCTAAGAAAACTGATCAAAACAAAGACAAAACTAGCTAGGAAAACCTTGATCCTAACTATCCTAGTACCTCTACTAAGATCCCCGAAACAAATGTATTGAACAAAACCCCGAATCAAACTCAGAAAATTAAGAATATAGAAAAATTTATGGCTGATAGAACTAAGATGAACATGCCTAAAACCCAAGTACCTTTCAGTTTCGAAGGAGAAATTTCCAAGATCAAGATAACCATACACCTCACCGAACTAGTGACTACATATAGGTACAGATCTCAAATTTTGAAAGTCCTAAACATAGGAAATGATGCAGATACTCCAAATCTGACAGACGATAAACATGAGCTTTTATTTGGTCCCAAAGTAGAAGGAGAATACCAAGAAAGAACTATCTCTCCATTATACGTAAGTCTGAACATCCACGACAAGGTATTACATAACGCCATGTTAGATTCCGGTGCTTCCCATAACCTCATGCCTAAAGTAGTCATGGAAAGTTTGGGCCTGGAGATAACTAAACCTTACAAAGACTTGTACTCATTCGATTCAAGAAGGGTCAAATGCTTAGGCCTGATAAAAATCCTGTGTATCACTCTAACACAAATACCTGCTAAAAGCCTAGTCATGGATGTAGTAGTGGTTGATATTCCTCCTAAATATGGGATGCTATTATCAAGGTCATGGGCCGCCAAAATACGAGGTAGCCTCCAAATGGACATGTCATTTGCTACCATCCCAGTCTTTAACCAAAATAGGAGGTTGTACGTAGAAACCCACATGAAATATATGGTAAGCAACCTAGATAGGCCAAACAATACTCTGGCTTATTCCATTCATTCAAATTTAGATTCTTTTATCTTATACAATGAAAGTGACATTAACAAGAATATAAAAGGAAATAAAGAAGAACTCAGTCTGTCAGAACAACCTCACTCATCCAAAAATAAAGAAATTGATGATCAGAACTCTAAAAGACCTGAAAAATAGCTTAATAACACACATGAAAAAGAAACTCTTTGGAGCATAAGCTTTGATGGCTCCTGTGGCAAAACTGGTTCAAGGGCTAGAGTCTGGATACACAATACTAATGAAGGTCATTCTTTCAAATTGGAATTCCAATGTACTAATAGCATTGCAGAATATGAGGCCGTCCTCCTTGGTTTGCACTAACTTAGAGACTTAGGCGCTAAGCAAATATCAGCCCAGGGAGATTCAGAACTTATAATTAGACAAATCAAAGGTGAATATTCAGCAAAAAACTTAAGACTGAGAGAATACAGAAATGTAGCATTAAACATTCTTAAAACCTTCGAGAGATATGAACTCAGTTATATTCCTAGAGCTCAAAATAGCCTCGCCAATGAGCTCACCTTTGCTGCAAGCAATTGCCAAATACCATCTGCAAACAAAAAATATAGTATCAAAGTCAAGCATCGTCCTACAGTGCCTGACAACATTAACCACTGGCAGATATTTGAGGATGACGAGCAAATTGATGATTTTTTGCAATTTATAAATGAGTCTGAAATGTCTAAACATAACTTAGAACATGAATAAAGAAATCTTGATAAAAATAAAGATCAGGAGCTCAATTTACCTTCCCTAACAGATATAAACTTGATAAATCATCCCTATGAAGCTGAAACATGTGAGGACCTAGACAAAAGAGAGCTTGAAGTCTTACACTGTGAAAATGACACAATACCCAGAGGCCTTTCACCTTTAGAAGAATTGTTTGATTTTAATGATGTGGCCAAAAAACAAAAAATGGAATCCACTGAGGCTGATATAGAAGAGTATAACATAGGAAGCATAGAAGAACCAAAGATGATCAAACTTTCCAAAACCCTCCCTCCTCACACAAAACAGAAATACATTGAGTTGTTTAAGGAGTTCAGAGATGTGTTCGCATGGGGATACCAAGATTTGAAATCATACGACACAAGCATTATTCAACATAAGATCCCCCTTAAAGAAAACCAGAAGCCTTTCAAACAAAAGTTGAGAAGAATAAATCCCATCTTACTACCTTTAGTGGAAAAGAAAATCAAAAAGATGTCTGACGCCGGGATAATAGTTTCCCTTAGATACTCTGAGTGGGTTTCAAACCTGGTTTCAGTCAGGAAAAAGATTGGAGAGATTGGACTTTGCATTGAATTCAAAAATCTGAATAGGTCATCTTTAAAAGATAACTATCATTTACCCAAAATGGACCACATACTTCAAAAAGTCGTTGGCTCTTAAAGAATCTCATTACTTGACGGTTTTTCCGGATACAACCAAGTGCTGGTTTTTACTAGTGATCAACACAAAACCACTTTCACCACGCCTTGGGGCACTTTCATGTATGTTAAAATGCCTTTTGGATTAATGAATGCTGGTGCAACATTTCAAAGAGCCATGGACATAACTTTCTCAGAAGACATAGGTTATTTCATAGTCATATACCTTGATGACATCACAGTATATTCCAAAATAGATGAGGAACATCTGGTCCACCTAAGAAAAGTTTTTGAAAAATGTAGAAAATATGGCCTATCTCTGAACCCCAAGAAAACACTTTTTGGTCTCGAAGAAGGAAAGCTCCTAGGTCACATCATTTATGAAGATGGAATAAAAATAGACCCCAAAAGGATCAAAGGCATACTACAAATCAGTCACCCCAGAAACATTAAGGAATTACAATATTTTATCGGAAAAATTAATTTCTTAAGAAGATTCATCCCCAATCTTGCCGAACTCTTGAGAAATATCACAAGCATGTTAAAAAAAGAGGTTGGAGTTAAATGGACTTTAGAAGCCAAACAATATTTTGAACTAGTTAAAATGGCACTCACTGAAACACCAGTTCTGATAAGTCCTGATTTCACCAAATATTTTTACATCTTCTCATTTGCATCTGAACACACGGTAGCTGCAGTATTGTTACAAAAGAACGCAGTAGGACAAGAACAACCCATAGCCTTTTTTAGCAAAGCCTTAAGGGATTCTCCCTTAAAATATAATATGATGTAAAAACAGGCATTCGCATTGGTAAAAGCACTGAAAGACTTCCGAGTTTATATCTTACATTCTCATATCATTGCTTTCGTTCCCCATACCATCGTCAAAGATATATTAAATCAAGATCCCGATGGTAAAAGAGGAAAGTGGATTGTTATCATCTTAGAATATGAATTAGAAATCAGACCCACCAAACTTGTTAAGGGACAAGGACTCGTGAGACTAATGGCTGAAACAAACCTCCAAGCATTAGATATAAATTTTGTTGACACCTTAGAAGAACAGGAACAATGCACAGCTCCTCATGTTGAAGAAGTGTTTTTAAATTCACCTTGGTATGTTGATATTCTTTACGTGTTATTTTATCTTAATGCTCCTACAACCTTATCGAAGACAAAATCAAGATTCCTCAAAAAAAAATCTTTAAAATTTTGTATTCTAGATGGAATTATGTATTGGAAAAATCTTGCTGGTATGTTGCTTAAATGTTTGCTTGAAGATGATGCAATAAAAATTATGCATGAAATGCACGAAGGAGAATGCGGAGGACATCTCTACTGGAAAACCACAGCCAACAAAATCCTTAGAGCCGGTTATTATTGGCCTACCTTGTTCCCTGACACTCACAAACTAGTCATGACATGCCATAAATGCCAAATTTTTGATGGCAAGAGAAAACTTTTACCTTTTCCCTTACATCCAATCATAGTTGAAGCTCCTTTCCAGCAATGGGGTTTAGATTTTATTGGAGAAATACACCCTTCTTCATCTGCTCAACACAAATGGATCCTCATAGCCACCGATTACTTTACCAAATGGATAGAAGCCATACCCTCCAGGAATGCCACCGATTCAGTCATTATCAAGTTCCTAGAAACCAACATTTTATCTAGATTTGGTTGTCCTAGGAAAATTATCACTGATAACGCTCCTGCCCTTTCCTCCAAAAAAACGGTTGAATTCTGTTACAAATATCATATCACATTAGGAAATTCCACAGCTTATTACCCCCAAGGTAATGGTTTAGCCGAGTCTTCTAACAAAATCCTAGTCAATATCATTAAGAAGCTTCTGGAACAAAATAAAAAAGCATGGCATGGAAAACTAGTACATGCACTATGGGATGATAGAATAACCACCAAAAAATCAATTGGTATGTCTCCCTACCAACTAGTGTATGGCATGGAAGCCATGTTCCTGACATCATTAGGAGTTCCAGTAATGAAGCTATTACAAGAAGTTCAAATGGAAGAAAATGACATGCAAAGGAGGATAAATCTGACTATCCATTTACAACAAATAAGAGAAGAAGTTTACCAAAGGACACAGTTAATGCAAGATAAGATGAAAAAAAAATTTGACAGAAGGACCAAAGAAAATGATTTTCACGTTGGGGAAAAAGTATTAAAATGGGATTCCAGAAGGGAAGATAAAGGAAAGCACGGTAACTTTGAAAACTTATGGAAAGGGCCTTTCATTATCAGTTCAGTTAGGGGAAACAATGCTTTTTTCCTGCAAGAGCCTGATGGGACTGAGACTTTTGGAGGTCCTGTAAATGGCAGGACACTGAAACATTACTTCTGTCAAGAGCTCCAATTTTAAATTTGTTACTCATTGTACATATTTTGTTTGAAGAAATAAATCAGAAAATAGAAAATACAAAAACAATAGAAAAATAGAAAGAGAGAGCAGTCTTAAAGCAGCAGTAAAGCCCCATCTTCAAAAAATAGTCATGCTGAAAGTGTGCAAGTCTAAATGCCACTACTAGTGCTCAAAAGATGTCTTGTTCAATTATCTAGCCTAATCATAACTGAGCATGTTTTAAATTAATTGTTGATAAGTTAGTAAAAAATAATGATAGTCAAAATATGCAAGCTTGACTTATTAAAGAAGGTAGATTAGGAAACAAAGATGTTGGTTCCACATGCTCAAAACAGAACCAAAAAGGAAAATAGGGATGAAAAGAAAATTATGTATCTTAGCCCTGATTTTTCTAAATCTCATTTTGTACGGAAATAACTTTTATGTGCAGCTTGTCTTTATGCCACAAACACATGACAAATCAAACTATCTAATCCTGATTTGATCATTTTTCAATTCCATGTTTTAGTCTAGCGAATGAAATCCTGTCAAACAGCTTAATCTTGACAGTTGATCTAGTATAGGTAGAGAAATAAGAGAGTTCATTTGTTTAATCTGGACTCTCGGAAGATATAAGTGTAGAATTAGATAGTGTTTTCTTTTTTCAAAAATATCATGTCAAAGGGTTTTCCAGTCCAAATGCACCCAAAGAAGAAAAAATGTTAGGCAAAATAGCTGGGTAAGTAGAGATGAGGTTGATGCCAATCATGTTGTCAATTTGTCAGAAAGCATCATTTTCAGGAAAAGCATCAAGAAAAAAATAAATCTGCACCAATGGATGAGGCACTGGTCTTCATAAGCCAGAGATCTGCCATTCTGGACACCTCCCAAAAAAGAGCTGCCCTCCCAAAATGGAGCCACTATTAGTCATCAGTATTTTTGACTATTGTGATGACTATATGCCTTACCTAGGTTTTATAGAAACCAATTTCAAATAGTAAATTTGTCCTCTAGAAAACCCCTCAGAGAAAATTTTATCTTTTTCCTCTCTTACAAACTATTTTAGAAGTGGTCATCAAGTTTCAGTGTTTTTAAAACTCCCCTGTCCATAACTGTCATAAGCCTTGTATATTATGTTCAAAATCTCATATTTTCACACAACTCTCTGTCGAAGCATCACACGATTGTCTTTTTCCCCTCTTCTTTGTTTGAATGTCCATTTTTCAGAAGTCATGACAAAGTGTCTAGGTTTAGGTGATGGTGTTTAGGGTAAGTATCCTGAAAAGAATATCTCTAGTCAAAAACCCTGTTCTCAATATTAGTCACCCATCCTCTCTTCTTATCTGGAAAAACAAAACCCTTGTTTACCCCTAGGTCACACACCATCAAAATGGTCACTGTGTTTTGTTTCAGCGAAACTCAGAGAGTCAGTCCAAGAAGAAATAGAGTAAGAGGGTCCTATGTCCGAAGAAAACTGATCAAGTGAAATTTTCAAGCATTATCATCATGATACCTCAGGAAAGGTCTCCAATGGTCGAAGACAATTTTATCCATGCCTCTCTGCAGGGGTGCTATGGCTAGATGGAAATACCCAGTTCTGAAACAAGAGGGACACTTCAAGGAAAGTTTTCAAAGTTAGAACAGTTGACTAATTGGGAAATAAAGGAAATGCAGATTTCAAAGAGAAAGGAAACCTACATGATTCATACCTGCAACTCAAATCACCAAGAAAGTCAAAGAATCATCCATCATGGAAAAATGAGTACAAAGGTTGGAAGTTTACTGCATCTAACACTTCATGTCATCTCACAATGGCATTTGCACATTCTTCCCGAACATATGGTCACATCTCTGAAAAACAGTCTTATGAGACTAGGTATGTTAGTTCTTTGGCAAAAGACATCCAGCAGTTTAGGCATCAAAGTGAAAGAATATAAAAAGGGAACAACTGCCTTTTTTATACCCCTATAGCCTAGACTCTAAACTATCAAAGACTCTGTCATCACAAGGAAGCTAAAGCTATTGCAAAAGAAAGTTAACCTAAGAGACACAAGCAGTTATGTTGGAGTTTAAAATATCTTACCTGTTCACCATCTTCACAGCAAATTTTTACAAAGAAACCTCTCTCATGTAGATTGGTAAAGGATAAAGCATTTGAATTGCCTCCTTCATAAAAAGGAGATGGCAATCACTTGTTTTCATGAGGCGCCCCCTTCAATAATGATAAGCAGAGGGTATAAACAGTTCTGTTTAAATTACATCCTTCAGTGATAAGTGGACACAGGGCACAAGGTTTAGTTTTCAAGAGAGGCTTCATTCAAATCATGAGCAGAGGGCCTAAACAGTGTATGTCTAACAAGCCTCATTCAAGGATGATGTGTAAAGGGCATGACATAAACAGTTTGTGTAGGTGGCTAAAGGCTTCATTTGGAAAACAGAGATCGGGCCTAAAGTTGCTTTGAAGTGCCTCCTTCAAATATAAGCAGAGGGCAAAAAAACACAGTTGCTTTGAAATGCCTCCTTCAAATATAAGCAGAGGGCAAATACTGGTTTAAAAGACCTCCTTCAATTTATAAGCAAAGGACAAACTACAGTTGGTAAAAGATCCATTTTCATAAAAAGTAGAGGGCACATTTTATAAGTTAACACCGGGGAGTTTTGTTTTTACACAAAAAATGAAAACTTATTGTGATGTTTGCAAAGCACTTTTTCGAAACTGTTTCATAAGAAATAGGGTAAATGAGTAAAAAAGGGCAGACGTTTGATAAAACCATTTTGAAAAAGTCAAAGGAAGGCTGTGTGTTTTAAAAGCATTGCACAAGGCACAAAGGGCCTCAAAAGGCATATTTCTTTTTCATATTACCGATTGGGAAAGAAGGAGGGTTTCTCTGGTTCCTCGGCAAACCCCCGTACAAAAATTCTTGGTCGCAACGAGCTTGTAGCGGCTCACCGCAGGATTTTACAAAGGACGCGACGCGCTTGTGCACTGGCGCGACGCGTTTCAGCGCCCGAACCTCGTTCAGTCTCCGCCCGGCCATGCCTGGGTGTAAGGGCGTAGCACCTGCCCATTTCGTTTCAAAGGGCGAAAATTGCCAGTTTTGCTCAAAGGTCAGTGTTCATCACTGCTAAGGAGTTTTCGAGGTATTTATCACTTTTTTTTACCCCTCAGTTGCTCTTAATACATAAAGGATATCTCGAAAACTGAATTAAAGGAGGAAGAAGTGTTGAAGGAAGAGAAAACATGTTTTTAATTAAGGGTTGTCTAGTTGATTTTGGAGAAAAACAGAAAGATCAAAATGCCTCCAAAGAAAAGGTTAAAAAAGGGAGGTCAACACAACAGATTTGAGCCCACCACTATTCAAGAAATCACTGCCTCTCCCTCAATCTTGTCCTGTTTTCAAGAGGTAGGCTGCATTGACTTTTGCAGAAGGATACCAGAGGTCACTAGCCACCCTCATCTAACAGAGTTATTTGCCCTGAGGTTGGATGGAAAGCAAGTTCACATAGCAGGTTTAGATTTTGAACTCACTCCTAGAGCTGTTTCTAAGGCAACCAAAATCCCTAACATAGGAGAAGAGTGGTTCAAGCAATCATACCTTGACCTCAGCCACTATCAGCCTTTTCTCAAGCCAAATCATCAAGATACATGCAGCACCATTTTTCCTTTCTCACACTTACTAGATGACTATGCAGCCCTTATGAAAATAATCATGAACTTTTTCACTTGTGAAGGTAGATACTCCCAAGTATATGCCTATCACATCAGACTCCTTATGCATTTCACAAAAACTAAGTTGCTAAGCCTACCCTTTTTCCTATGCAAAAGTATAGACAAGATGTCTTCCATTGTTAGGAAAAAGCCTCTGGCTCAGCAGAAAGCAAGTTTATTTCATCACTCTCTCATTAAGATCATTGTCCTTCACCAGCTGAAACAAAAAGGCATCCCTTGGGAAACTTTCATCTCTCACCCTGATTTCACTTCTCCATCTTCTATGCCACTACAAGTCAGGCCATTTTCATCCCAAGACCCTCCTCATGCTCATTCCTTGCCCTCCACACCTTATGTTTCCTCTTCTTCTCATGAGTCTACTCCCCAACAGAAACCATCCTCCACAGACAGCAGTGAGAAAGAAGAATGTAGTAAAAGCATAGTCTGTAGTAAAAGCAAGAACAAGGAGGTTATGGTGACAAAGAAACAAAGGGGGTAATGGTGACAAAGAACAGAGAGGTGATGAAAATGTGATGAGAGTAAAGAGAAACATGATGTGTGGGCGGATGCAATGATAAAATGAAAACTTGATGATGAAAAAAGGTTTCGCCCACAGAGAGAAATTGAAGATACTAGTGGAGAAGGCAACCCACAACAAGAAAATGAAAACAATAATCATGATGAAGGTAATCCACATCAGGAAAACATTGAAAACAATGAAAATGATAGAAGAAGTCACAGCAAGAGGTAATAAAAAAAAATCATGACGACCAAAAGATAGATGAAAGCGAGAGACAATTTTGAAAAGGAACAAACGGTAGAACTAGACATCTACCACCAAACGAGAAAAGGAGCATGATATTTCTAAGTTTATACGATAATGAGTTATTTACAAACATCAAATTTAATGAAAAAGGAAATTCTCCACAACAAAGAAACCAAGAAGTGCAAGCAGAGAATGTTTTTGGAGAGTAGGACAACCCCAAGGCTGCAGGAGACAAAACTAAACATGCCCAGGTATTAACTCCTCCTCTCACTAATCATCAGCAAGGTCAAGATCTTGTGTTTACTGCCTCTACAAGGCAAGAGGCCATGCTTCCTTCATCAAAGTAGCAAAGGTTAAAAACACCAAAACAACAAGGAAGAAAATCACTCAAACAGTGACTAGCAATGTCACTAGGGCACTAAGGAGTAGAGGCAAATTTCCAAAGAAGGGAAAAGTAGAATTGCCCAAGAAAACTAGATGAAAGAAAATCATTAAAGGCAAGGGCAAAGAGAAGATTGAACAACAAGAGAGTAGCCATGAACATGAAAGGGAATTTGACATAATACAAATAGATAGTGATGCTGAAGATGATGAGGCCAGTATTCTTAGATCTCTTTTGCAAAATCGGGAGGCTTAGATTAAATATTTGGAAAATGGCCTAGAAAGGTCAAAATACATCATTCACTATTTGCAATTGCAGAATAATCAAATGAGTGGACATATGGCAATATTTGAGGCTCAGGTGCTCAAATACAGAAGGGAAGTTCAAAAGTCACAAGTAAGGCTAGAAGAATACATGGGTGAGTATGCGGAAGATGATGAAGAAGAAGGGCCAGCAAGAAAGAGACCTAGGACCATGGGTCTTAGAAAAGCATTGCAAAAGCAGAAAGAAGAAGAATCAGCTCGTGAACAGCAGTACCCTCTTATAGAACTCCTTACCAAAGAAATTGAGAATAATAGGGAGTATTGGCTTGAGAGGGAAAATTAGCCTTTGGAAACCAAATTGGAGAACGCTAACAAGAATTTGGGCCTACAAAGAAGAATGATTGAGCACTACAAGAAGTTAAATCAGATTGCCCGAAGGAAACTCAAAGCTGCACAAAGAAGGCGCCCGACGGAAAAACATGGAAAAATCTCATCTTGGCTTGGGATTCTTGCTCAAGCTTCATTGAACATTTCTAAAAACCCTTAAAGGGTTTACTCACCAAAATTATGCATTTTTGAACACATTCTTGTTTTTTGTGAATTTTAGGCCTAAAAGCATAAAATAATGGGTGCCTTAACTTTTTCTCGGAGCATCCTCAGCTGAATAAAAATATATTTATGGATTCATTGACATCAAAGGAACATGCTCCGAAAGTTTTAGATCAAATGAAGTTGTTTTGGTCTCTCAAAAAGGCCAAAAACAACCATTTTTCACCTTTCTGCCCCTAATATCAGCAAGTGCTACACTCCTGGGTTTTTTCATTGTTTCTACTTTTTTACTAATTTCCTGGCATAAAAATGAAAACCTTAGGTATTTTTGGAAAGTATACATCTGTATCTTTCCAATGAGCCATCACGGGACTTATTTAGACATCAGGAAGTCTGCCAAAACTGCACTACAAAACATACTTTTTTCTGGTGCTACGTTTCTGTATTTTTTGTTGAAAAGAAGTTTTCTGAGTGGTGACTGGGCCAAATGTGCGTTAAGAAAGTTTTTCTTAAGTTTCAGGCCTTGAAAATGCTTTATTTTTGCTATTTTGGTCCGAAAAGATATTTTTGAAAGATATTTTGTGCCTTGGACCTTGCTAGTCCTCAAGGACAGTTTTAGATATTTGTTTTTGGCCAATGGCCTTCTAGTTGCTCTAGTTGTTTTTCCTCCTCTATGGCTTATATAAACCAAGAGGATTCATTGTAAAGAATAGGCAGAAATTGATGTATTAAGAGAAATACATATTATATGAGCTTGGAAGAAATACTTGTTTTATGAAGTGGATGATGTCTTGCTTGGCTTGATGGTGGAGGAGCATTGTGTGTAGGATTCCATGGCTTTGTGAATGGTGATGTTTCTCTGATTTGTTTATGTTTCCTTGTTTTCATTAATGTTTCCATATTTCTCATTTGTTGTAGATCAGAAAGGTATATATGTTAAGACATGCTCATGGAAGCACCTCAAACATCCTACAATGTTACAGCTTTGATGTTTTCCTGTTCTTGATTATTTCTAAAGGATTCTTAACTGCCCTTTAGGTCCGTCAATAAAATGTTATTTGTTTCATTTACGGTCAGTATGTTTCACTATCTAGTATGATTTAAGGTATGCTTTTCTTACTTATAGTTTCTCAAAACTCCATTTCTATAATCTTTCTGTGAAATATTGGTTGTTTTAGTTAAGTCAAAGAGTTCTCGTTTCGATCTTGTCCTTTGTCCATGCTTGCAAACTTATTTTAGAGTTCCCGATAGCACAAGATATGTTGTTTAGGAGTTCCCTCTTCATAGATTGAGTTGGTTGTTTATCTTATTTGTTTTCCCAACAACTGAAGGTGATTTTCTAAATTAGAGGATCTTATGCTTCTATGTATCGCCAGATTGTTTATCTTTCATATGTATCAGTTTGAGTTTTATTCATAGAGATTTATGGTTTTCCCTACCTCGTGAATACTTGATTTAAAACTATATATGTTTAAGATCTCTTTTTCTTTCACAAACTTAATGTTCATTTCACTTCATCTTCACCCAAAGAATTCGTTTACCTTGACTAAATCGGCCCTGCAGTAATACCTTGTCCACCATTTAGACAGTCTTGACTTTATCTGACCCCATAGCCCTGTTGATTTGATGAACTCTCCTTCTATTTGTCCTTTTTGATCAGTTTACCTCAAAAACCAAAAAAAAAACCAAAATATACTTAAATAGCTAGCCTAAAATCAAACATACAAAGAGAAAAAAATCACATCCTTCGCATCATAGAGAGAGCCCCTCTGAGTCTAGGAAGGCTAGGTCCTAGGACTCCAAAGATTGGTCTGATGTTGCCCTGTCATTTGGTTTACCAATCTGCCAAATCACAGGACTCCAACAGAGTTGAGGAGGAGTGCATGGCCCTTTGCTCTTTGGAGGTAGTAAACACATGCCTCTCTCCTCTTTGATAGGTAAAGGTGAAAGGGACAACAAGTTGTACTTGAAAAGCTTGATCACTAGCAGCCTTAGGACTGTTTTGATCTTCATGGATGATCTCTGTGTGTACATCTCCCTTACCTTGTCCTTGGCTGCCCCTTTGACAAGCACCCTTACTATCTTTTATGCCACCATCACTATCAACATCTTTAGGACTGTCCCTCTCTATTTTTGCAATGTTAGAGGCACTTTGATCCTTGTTGGGCACATCTTCATTTCCATGATTGTCTTTGGTTAGTTTACTATCTTGGTCTTTTTGTAGCTCAATTTTTTTCCTTTGAGAGGCTGCCTCTCCTTGGTCATCATCACTCTGCTCTTATTCTTCTTTAAACTTTGTGTTTGTCCCATGGTCCTCATCATTTTCAACACCTTCATCATATTTATCTAGCTCTGCATTTGTAACATTATTTTATACTTCATTCTCTTCACCTCCTTCCATGCTATCATCACCCTCTTGGTCTTCCTTACTGCTATTTGTTTGTTCTTCATGGTCATTGCCTTGGGTACCTTCATTAGTTGGCCCTTTGTCATCATTTTCTTGCCTATGGAAAACAACTTTAAACTCTGCTTCTTGACTATCTTTTCCTTTCTTGTCACTGTCATTTTGGTTTTCCTCATTGCTTTCATATGCCTCCTCTCCACTGTCTTCATATGCATTTTCAATGTCATTTTCTTCATCATGAGACCCACTGTTTTGGCTCTTTTGCTCATTATGGGGATCACTGATTTCAACTTTGTTTTCACCTTTATCAACACATTCATCCTTGTCATTGCCTTTATTAATTTCTTCTTGGCTATCTCCCTCACTGCTACCTTCTTCTTCTTCACTTTTCCCTTTACTCTCATTATCATTTCCCTCACTATTTTTCTCTTGGCTATCTTTATTTTTTGTGAATATCTTCCTCTCCTTGAATGTTTTCTTCATTTTGATCGTCCTCTTCCTTACTTATTTCTTCATGGCCATCACTGCTTTCTTCTTGCCCATCATTTCTTTCTTCATGGCCATCACTGCCTTCTTCATTTTCTGATTTCTTAGGGGAAGGTAAATGAGGAAGGTCTATTTGAGGAAATGATTCATGTGAAGGAGATGAACCAAGGTCAGTGGAGGGTGATGGAGGTGTGTGAGGAGGATTTTGAGATGATGATGGTAGAATTTGTAGAGTAGTGGGCTGTGGAGTTGTAAAATCATCATGGGCAATGAAAACCTCCCAGGGGATGCCTTGTTGTTCTAGTTGGTGTGAGACAATCACTTTAATGAGGGAATGATGGAAAAGGCTTGAAATTTGCTAGGAGGGAGACCTTTTCTGCATGATGGAGGCAATTTTCTCAATACTTTTGCACAGATAGTAGGGCATGTGTAGTAGCTTGGTTTTGGTGAAATTCATGAGGAGCCTTATGTGGTATGAATAGACTCTGGAGAACCTACCCTCACAAGTGAAATACTTCATGATGATGTTCATCAGGAGAGCATATCTGTCTAATAGATGAGAGAAGGGGAACATGGTTTTACAGTCAGCTTGACAACTTGGTTTCAAGAATGGGAGATAGTGGCTTAGGTCTAGATACTTTTGCTTGAACCACCTTTCTCCTATGCAAGGAATTCCAGTGGCTCTAGAGATGGCATATGGAGTCAACTCAAATTCTACCCTGGCTAAGAATACTTGATGTTTATGAAGGTTTAGGGCAAAGATCTTGGTCAATTGAGGGTTACTCTGGAGCTTTTGTACCTTTTTACAAAATTCATAGTAGCCCAACTCTTGAAAAGAGGTCAAAATAGTAAGGGAGGCTATCAACACTTCAATGTTTATACGTTCAAACCTATTTGGCATCCCTCCCTTTTTTGGCTGCTTTTTAGGCCTTTGGCTTGACTCATTAATGTTAACATTCTCCTCTTCAGACATTTTTCTTTTTAACCCCTACCTCACAATCTTTTTAAAAATGATGACTCTGCTTGTGAAATGATGTGGAAAAGGATTTAAAGTAGAAGATGATGAATTTTCCCAGCGAGGTCAAGGCATCAATGGTGTGCAGGCCAAGGGCTTCTTTAAGATTTTACTGCTCTTTCCTAAACCAAATTTGAAACTTCTTAGTGGCCTTATCTTTTAGGAAGACATGCATATGCAGGAAAAGGTTGAAAATATCTCTTGAAGCGCAGTACAATAGAGAAAATGTCTTAAGAAGCTTGTGGGCTGGCTCGGGTCAGTCTGAATTTGAATTCGGTAAAAAATTGCAAAATATTGCCAGGAGCGCAGCACTGTGGCAGGAGTGTAGCGTTGTGGTAGGAGCACAGCACCGTGGGAAGTTGTATGAATGAGGTGTCGTGCAGCTCATGCACGGGGTGTCAGGTAGAGTTCTGGAGTAATGGCAGGAGCGCAGCACCATGGGCAGCTGCCTGAACGTGCCTTCGTGTGGCGGCTGGAGCAATGGCAGGAGCGCAGTGCTACCGGGCGGGCGATTCGAGCAATGGTAGGAGCGTAGCGCCTGCCAGGCGGGCAACTCGGGCAATGGCAGGAGCGTAGCACATGCTGGGTGCCTGAAAGGGTTGTCGTGCCCTTCTCCTGCATGATGGGAAAATATACCAGGAGCACAACACTACTCTACAAGCGCATAACGCTCAATGGGAAAATACAAAGGCAGAGGCTACAGGTGTGTAGCATGACCCTTTAGGAGCACAACGTATGAAATTTTTTGTCAAGGACTCTGTTTGAAAATTCCGAAAACCCTCACTATGTCTGCAAAACTCCAAATGATAAGGAAAATGCCTTGTTGAGTTTTTTTTATACCCTTTGATAAAAATTAAAGTGAAGACTCACTTTAATAAGGTTTGTTTCCATTTCTAATTTTCTCATTGTCCTTTTTTACTTTGTGGTCTTGCAGGTGGCATATTTAAAACATTGCTCCTTTTTATAACTGCCAGAGGCCTCTTAAGGATCTTTTTAATTTGACAATCTCCTTGAAAACACCAAGCCTATGCCTCTCAGTTTTTGGAGAAATAACTTGTTTAAACTTTTATCACCTATTCACAACAAATTTGTCATTTTGCCAATTCTTCCCTTTATGACTGTCTCCTTTGAACTTGGAAAACTCATTTTATCAATAGTGAACTTGTGCTAATCACAATTACTTCCTGGGGAAACTTTAACTCATGTTTGCCCTCTTTGATGATTTGAAGCTACTTCTGACTGTTGTTTTGAGAAATCAGCCCTTTGAACTGATAATTTTCATCCCTTTGCTGATACAATACATCCTATGTCCTTCTCTTGTTATAGTGGAGTTAATTCCCTTGTTTTCCAAACCCTAGAAAGGTATTTTGAGAACCTTTTAAGCCCTCAGATGTGATGAAGGAGGCTTTCTTTGTCATTATGTGACCATCTTTGTCCATTTTTCCAAACTCCTAGGTGTTGGAGCTGCTTAGTGAAAAGGTAGATAGTGTTGTCTCCTATGTTCTCAGAAATCTCTCAAAACTCATTAATTTCTCCTGAAGTCCTTCCCTGTGCACTTGAAGGAGTAGAGGAAGCCTTTTCCCTTGTAACCCTAGTTTTTCTCTATTTTCTTGGTCAAAACAGTCATACATCTTGATTCCTATTAAACACATACCTGCTGCTTCCCTCTTGCTATGAATAATCCTCTTATGATGATACTTTTCTTTTACCTTACCTTATGGCTAATCTGATGGATTTTTGGTCTTTCTTTTTGGAATGAAGAAAAGGGCAGCTGTCCCTCTACCAGATTCATGCTTGAGGCCAAACCACTTTTTAATGATCTTTTTGATTGATGTGCAGTGTTGCTTATGTGCCATTGTTTTTTAGGACCTGCATAGACCTTTTGATGGACAACACTTCATAACAATCTATCATGAGATGCTGGTCTTCCTTGTAAACTTAAGCTTGTTTGTGTCTTACTACTAGCTGTGGATGCCTTCATAAATTTTTATAGGCCTCGTTCTTTGACTGTGTTCTGTTGTTTGATCATTTACAAAACATTCCTGCAGAAATGCTTGTCCATGGTAAATTTCTCCTTTGGAGGCTTACTGCTTGATCAAGAGGATATCCTTAGAAGTGCTTGATGTTCTTCAGAGAATGATAAGCTCCAACCTTGTTTCTTTTGAATTCACCTTTGAATGTTTGTATAAATAGTGAAATTAGAGCCATGATAGTGCATAACCTAGGTGACCCTATTTGACTTATTTATAATGTCCTTGGAATAGGTTTTTGACTGAAAATCCTTGAACCATGGTTTGGATGAGAGGAGAGTGTTTTGACACTCTATTATGCCCCACCATACTAGAAAAATAGAAAACCTTGTTTTCTTTAGAGGGCTTCAGAAAGGGAGTTTTGAAATCACCATTACTTGAGGCACTTGGTGAGTGGGGAAAAAGTTTGGTTTTCTTGGCGAAACAAGGTGTGAAAGTAGAGGGCTTAGGCAAACAGAGACATAGGGTTATAGGCACAAGTGGCAAACATAGTGAGGGTGAGGGACGTTAGTCCAGGATTTGGTTTAATTTGGGTGACAGATTGGCCATGCTTTGGTAGGACGTGGGATAGTGAAAATTTTCTTTTTGAGGAGATTTCTAGAACTCACATGATTCTTGAATTATGTTTCTAGAAATCCAGGACAAAGAATTTAGTCATCTAAATAGGAAAAAATCATTGATGACTTACAAGCTCAATCCGGGCCTTTCTTGTGCCACATCCTTTGAAATCTCTGCAGTGAGAGTTTCCAGGAACAAATCTAAAAGCACCCAATCGTCGATTTTAGCTTTACATAAAATAGGACGCTGCATCCATTAGTGGAGATGGTATGAGATATGGACGGTGGATTTTTGTCTAAAATGTGTCAGTAATTCCATTCCGAAATCATGGTGAATGGGTAACTGAAAATATGTTAGGAATGTAGTGGCGAGGGCGCAAAAGGTTCCATGTGAAGTAGAGGGTTGCTCCATGTACCATTTCGCTACTACCCCTGTCAAAGTGCATTGAAATAGTCTCAATTGAATAGT
>JAXQQM020083746.1:0-20205 GCA_034641835.2 Pinus albicaulis
TTACAGTCCCCCCTGGCAAAATGTTGCTTGCCCTCAAGCAACTGTCTGAACAAGTTTCCTCCTAGCGGATGCTCTCCACTGATACTGCAAAATATGCCTGGGTCCCAGATGCGCCACTGAATCTCCCCTGTACTCTGCATCACCCTGACATGTAGGGATCTCTCAATGCCAGGATCCCAAACTGATTTCTCATGATACCAGCCAACCAACAATCCTCCTGGATCCCATTGCCACCATGGCCAATAATAGCCCAAGTCCCATGGCTCGGACTGCGCACTGCCTCTGGCTATGACTGATGAAGACCATGACCCCTGCTGCTCTGCATCTATGATTGTGTAAGCTGGCCCATCAACTGCGCACCAACTCATCACCTCTCTCCGACCAACTGCAAGGGTAGAACTGAAGAATCTCCACTCGAGGCATGGAGTCTGGAATGTAATGAGGAGCATCTCCCTCCTGTGGATCCTCCATCCCCAAGCAATCATCCAAACAAAATGAGCCACCTCCCAACAAGGCAACTCCTGAAAATCTCCCTCCACCCCAAGCTCTGGTAATGAAGGTGGGATGAAAATCCGACCTTGGCAAGCATCATAGCTTACCCCATGCTGTCCTTCTCTCCACTTATGATAAGTGTAGAGTGTATGTTGATCCTGGGCTGCACAACCATTGCCCTCCAGTGGCAAAGTGAAGAAAAATCCTCCAATGAAGGTTCCCCCAACAATGAAGAACAAGCTAGCCCAAAACAATCCATCCATGAAGAATAGGACATGGTCATCATGGATCATTCTAATGAGATGTTTGCTGAAGGTTTTACATGATGATACATGATGCAAACAATCTCTCACAAGGATATAATGCAGTCTCATCCACTGCAACTCCAAAAAATTACATGGCAAGCAAGGTACAAGATCCATCACATCTACTAATGGATAATAAAGGCTGAATATGACAACAACATAAGACCAAACACTTGCCCATGGCTGTACAATGGATGAATATCAATCTCATGGCCCCCCTCAAAAGAGAACACATATGTAGTAGTGGTGGCCATGCCTCCTCTCATGCTCCTATTAGAACATGTAGTGCAGAAAATACTCAAAGGCACATTCAGCTCATGTGTCTCTCTCATAATCAAGCCTCCCATACAAATCTGATCTATATCAGCAAATGAAGACATGATCAGCAGCAAAATGAAGGAAATGCTGAAGGTCTCATGTGGTGCAAGAAGGTACCAACAGCTTCCCAAACAAGTACAGCGCAGTTTTACAAGTTGCTGCTTGATGAAAGTGCATGGAAAAATGTTTCTTGTTACATAGTTAATCATGCATGTCTTTATATGATACATGCTATAGTGCAGAAAATGAACATACATGTGATGATAAAACATTTGCCCAAGGTCACAAAAGAGATGGCTGCCTCCATCATGTAGATTGGCCCAATACAACTCATGGATCAATGTGACAAGCTTGCCCTCTTGTGAAGCAATGCACTGCATAGGAATGGTAAGAGTGTGCAAATCAATGAATGTATAGACAAAACCCTCACCATATGCTGGAAGTAAGATGGTACATGGATCCATAAATGAGTCCTCCATAGTGTTTTGGCATGCTATGAAGAAGAATGAACCATGTGCTGCAAGAAGATAATCCTCCTCATGCTTGGAAACCCAAGTCAAGAAGAATATGCCATAGATGTCTCTATCGTCATTACCTCCTCTTTGTGCAACAAATATGAAGTGATTCTGGGACCTATGGGTTATAGATCCACCATATCTCTGCTGCGCACACTTCATCCATAATGTTCTGCTCCAAGGTGACAACGCTGTGAGCTCATGCAAATAAGCTCCTGTCAATACAAGACTCTGTTCTTTGACATGCTCCTTGTCAAAGACTCCTCTAATAATGCTGCAACAAATATGGAATACCTCCCAAGATGGAAGTGCTTCCCAATCAAAGACCATGGAGATAGTGCCATCTCCTCCTCCTGCGACATCATGCAAAGTGTGGGAGCAAATCTGCCCTTGCTCTCCCAAGCAAAGCAACAAGAAATTGTGTTGCCTCCCCATACCTCCATCATACCAATCATGTGATGAAGACACAATGAATGATATGAGTATCATATCAACACCATGCATCCATACTCTATGCTGCTCAATGATGCAAGTATCCATCCATCTCTTCCCCAACCTCCTACTCTTAGGAAGAGTGTTTGCCAAGTGATGGCCAAACTCTTTCAAGAGTAACCAGCGCAGCCAAGCCTCCTGCTGCCCGGTATCATAGATCTGCAAGTAGCCTCCTAGCTCCTTGCTCATTAACCCCATCCATTCAATCGCTTGTGGATGCCTCCTTCTTCTCCACATCCTGGTACTCCTCCAATGAGGGTTACCATCCTCCAAAATCAAATTTCTGAATTTGCACTTCATAGGGTTTTGAAATGTAAACTTCTCAAGGATCAATGAGACCCTATCAAGAATCAAATAGGTAGTAGGCAAAAACCTCCCATCATGATGTGTATGGCTCAAGGGATGTCCAAAACAAGCATGAGAGATGTTATCCATCTGAAGATGTCCCCCATCTTCTATCTGCTCTTGTGAGAAGGGAAGAAAGTCATTGCACCCCATGGTGTGTCGAAGTGCATCTCCAGTGAGATCTCTCCTTGAGACCTCCCCTTCATCCATAGTCTTCCAAAACCAATGAGGTCTTGGATCTGAAAGTAGAAGTTTCTCTTTGAACTGAGAGGAGCTCATTGAGAAAGTGTCATCTTGAAGGGAGAAAAGATTTCTTACTCCAAGATGTCTACCATCAATCTTCAAGGCTTCAAACCCCAACCTCCAATGTGATGTACAATCCAACAATGGCTCATGAGAATGATGGTTTGATTCCTCCTCGAGTGTTTCCACATTGCACAGCGCAGTGCAACCAGGCTGCTCTAGAGTAGCAATGATATTTGACCCTTGGTCTACAAGAGTCCCGTCCTCAAAAGTGTTGGCTGCCCCAACTGTCAATGCGTGTGGCTGCTCCTCCATGAGTGTGACAACGTTATCACAAGCCTCCTCACGAGGTGATGTGATCTCTTCTTGATGAGAATCGGAAGCGCATGGTACTTCCTCTTCTTTCTCTTCAATCTTCTTGACTTCCTCTACGGTGGATGAATTTCCTCTGAATCCGAAAAGGGATGAGAATGAAATCTTCCTTTTCACCGTTCCAGTCTTTTTGGGCTTTGACTCACAGGGATTAGTGGGTCCCTCATGCATGGGAAAAGGTGACCTCCCAGTGGTCTGCTGCAACTTTGAACTCTGCGTGCTAGAAAATCCATTGTTACCACTGTACCTTACTACTCCATCCAGTCTGAGCTCAACGTAATCTTTGAAAGGACAAACTGCTTTGAAGTCTTCCCCCATGGACTGCCATTCTCTGAAATAATTCTCCCAGGGTATACGACCATGTTGCCTTGGTACTTCAGGTAAGAATGTAGGCATTGTGATCCTCATATTTTCCATAGATAGCTAGCTCCACAGGCTGAGCCAGAACTATGCTCTGATACCACTGTAATATCCCAAAATGGAATTTTCAGCAGATCATGCCTGAAAAACGCATTCTTCAGGTATGATGGCTTCAGCTATCATATAATATCTCTGAAAATGTTCAGCAACCAAAATAAATAGCAGCAACAACCTTTACTCAGCTTTTAAGGGCAAAAAGGTGGGGAAAAGTGAGGATTTTGGCCCTAAAATGAGTGAATAAGGAAATCTACGTAAAATGACGGGTCAAGGTTCTGGAATATGTTAGAATAGGTCAAGAGGGACTTCCATGTCGAATTTCAGCTCAAACAAAGGCGTTTTGCTATGTTAAACAGTTCCTCCTTCCCGATTAGTCAAGAAAAACCCTGATTTCCCAAGACTTTGAGTATGCAGAATTTTACTGAAGCAAGGGCTGCGTTTTTTCTGAAGGAATAAGATGTATAACAGTATGGATGATCAGAGAATGGGTTTGGGAACACGGCATAGGCATTCAGCAAGGTTAAACAACAGTTTATATAGAAAAGCCCCTCAAAATAGAGGTGCCGCAAGACACAGATTGATCCAGAAACACTTCAGCGTTTTCTCTAGGAGGCTGAAGCTTATATTTATTATATTTCAGATATGAAACTGATAAATACATGAAAGCAGAGATCTATAATGAGACAAAATGCCCAAAGGGCTCTTTATTACTTTCCCCTTGGGGATTTCGGCAATACATGAAAATGTCGGAGCAGATGTTAGAGTTTTACTACGACAAATCTAAAGAATGATTCAAAATTTACGAAGCAAACTTGATGTCAGAGATCGGAAATATGCTTGGATTGGTTGGCCAATCCAAGGATCACCCTCAAATCAAAGATCTAACTCCAAAATGATGCCAAAACCACACATAAAGACCACAGCTCATCGAAATTTGGACCTCACGGCGGATGCAACGTCCTCTATCCGGATCGTCTGTCTCTACAGAATCTCGTCCTCGGAGGATTAGATCTGTGGATGCGCGTCCTCCTGTCCCCGGAATCCCGAGCCTCTCCTACTGGATCTGGTTGGATGCAACGTCCTCTCTGTGAATCTGCGTCACTCTGCTGAATCATGAGTCCTCCCTATCAGATCTGCGTCCTATCTCTCCGGATCACAACGTCCTCGAGAAACTAGATCTGATGGATCTGCCGTCCTCTTGTCCCGGATACGGTCTCTCTCTGGATCTGCGCAGTCTCAAGAAGGGGGGTATCTCCTCTGCCAAATCTCCACCAGAAACTACTGCAAATTACCACTGAAACTGAAGGATGATGCTCAGAAAATAACCTTACCAGGGCAGGCACTCGAAGTCCCCCGAGGCTAAGGATGATACTAAGAAAATAACCTTACCAGGGCAGGCACTCAAAGTCCCCCGAGGCTAAGGGTGAGATCTCCGCACGGAGACACTCGGTTGCACTAAACAGTGCTGCAGACCGACTAAACAACCGGCGTGCTGAAGCAGACAGAAGTCTAGCTCTCAATATCAATATCAAATCAAACATGCCAAATGAGGTGAGAACCCCACCTTTTATAGTGCTAAACTCCCTCCAAAACCTTGACTGCGTCCTTCACTCTCCTTGGCCTGCGCAGTTAACCTGGGGTCAGCGTGAGGCCTCCCCTCATACTCATGTGGACCCCCAAGGCCCCCTCTTTAAGTTATAACGTCAATCAACTAGGAAAACACTTTATTTTATAAAGTGCGGTGACTAAAGTGAGGTGACCCCTTTTATTTCTCACTTTATTTTATTTACAAACTACAGGTGGCAAAATAAACAAAATAGAATATTCCAATTTGCTGTCACAAATTAGGAATATTACAGGGAGAGCCATCTCATTTGGTGTTCTTGTTGTTGATGATATTTGAGCTAGACTTTTGTCTTCTTGAGCACGCTGGTTGTTTAGCTTGTCTGGAGCACTGTTTAGTGCGTTGAGTGTCTCCGGTCGGAGATCTCGCCCTTAGCCCCGGGGGACTTCGAGTGCCTGCTCGGGCAAGGTTTTTCCTTTAGTCTTTACGGGAGATTTGGTTGTTTATTTTGTGGAGGAGCTGGGCTTCTTTTGGTGACTGCGCACTCCCTGGGAGAGAGGATGCAGTTCTTGTTGGAGGTGTTCCGGTGCGGGGTCTTCTGCAGGAGTTTCAGTGAGATCCGGTGTGGAGGCTCAGTCTTTACCAGTTGGAGATTTTCCGGGGATTTTGTGGCTCTGTTTCAGCATCTATCATTTGGCATCTGCGCTGGGCCTGGAGGGACAACGTAATTCCTCAAGGAGGGTTTCCTTGGTGATTTTCGGAGGTGGTCCAATTTTGTTATGGTTTCTGGGTTTGGTCCGGGTTGGCGAGTACAGGTGATTTGCAGATTTTCAGCCCATTTCGGCAAGGGGATCAGCCCCTAGTTTCAGTTCACTTCCGCAGCAGCAACAGTTTACAACAGTTTCCTAGCAGCTGGGACGCAGTTTCTTGTAGCAGCCATTTCCTATCTTTTTGAGGGAGTTCTTCACTTGCCTTGAGCAAGAATAGGTGCTATCATTCTGATTATCCATTGTATTTCATTGTATTCTCAGATTGATAAAATGGCTTAGCATTCCCGACATTTTTATGAGTATTTGCTTTATGTTCTATTTCTGGCATTTTCCATATTGTCGTATGCTTGTATTGCTGTCTATTTCCCTTTCGGGATATTACAGTTCCGGAGGAAGGTTGTTTCGGGAGGAGAGAAGGAAGGGAATTGGCAGCTGAGATTTGGAGGGGAAGCAGAGTGCTTCTTGTGAAAATTCCTAGATCTGGATTCTTGCTGCAACAAATCTGAATTACTTCTCCTATTAATTGATAATTATTTCATTACATTGAAATACCAATGTAATTACTGAAGCAGTCTACACAAATAATATTGCGGAATAAATCTAAGTGTTGAAACAATCTGAACAAAACTCAATTAAAAACAACCACATTGACACAAATATTTTTGGACTAAGTCCCCGGAGAAACCCAACTTGGGAAAACCGATGTAGCAGATCTGAGGGTTTGTATTATTAAGCAGCAGAATCTTGAATACAACTAAGGTGCCAATATCCGACTAACCCTTTAGAGAAATCTAGACAGCAAAACTGACTGTGAGATATACCTCACTTAGCAAGTCACTGGCTAATAAAAAACAACGCTGATGAAGCCCTCACTGCCTCTGCGTGACTGCTTACGCTGGATCTGCGTAAGCCCGCATAGGCAAGCTAGAGGGACTGCGTCACCCCTTCCTGTAGCTGATCTGAAGCTGGATCTTGGCCCTCCTGACTCAGAACCCCAGCCTCTATCTTTCTTCGGATTGACTTCAAGAGACACTGCGCTAGCTCTGCGTGATTCTCTGCAGTAATTGCGTCACCCTAGCCAGAAACCGCGCTGTCTCTCTCCTGCGTTGATGCTGCCTCTCTCTGAAATGTATTCTTGGTCCTCCTGACCTATCTCTGCTTCTGCCTCTCTCCGGATTGGATCACTGAATCAAATCACTTAGCAAACCCAGCCCTAGTGATTTTTTCTTGATCAAAAGCTGTGTCTTCTCACACAAATTTGAAAATGCTCAATGGCTCAAGTGTCAAGTGTGTTTTCCATAGGCCCCTCACCCTCCTTATAATCTTCCATTGACTCTTCAACGGTTCAGATTAAAACATAATCAAGGGCTAAGATTAACTTGGAGGTGATCCATGACTTTATCTAGAAGATTCACACTTGATTTAATTAATACACTTTAATTAATCAAATTCCCTAAGTTTAGACTTAGGAAAACATTAAAAAATGATTAATTAATTTAATTAAATCATCTCTAAGTGGAATTTTCCAAAACCATTTCTGGGTTTTATGGAATACAGGTTTCTTAGCCTATATACAAAGTTACAAGGCTAGAGCACATCCGTTGCTACCATAAATCAACACTCCCTCTCAGCGAGGAAAGTGCTCTAGCAAGACAACTCAATGTGCTGCTGATCTGACTTCTGTAACATCTGCTATTGTGCTGTTGATGCTGCTCACCAACACTACACAAAAATGCTGCAACTGTACTACTGCTGACTCTGCGTACTGCTGCCAACTGCCACTGCACTGCAACTCTCTCTAAATTCTGCAACCATGCTACTGCACTGTGTGAGCACTGCTCTGCACTGCGTGAGCACCACTGTGCACTGCGCTGCCTCTCTGTGCACTGCACTGCTGCTGCACATCTGCTGCTGCTACTGCTCATCTCTACTGCTGTTGCACTGCTGTTACTGTTGCCAATTGCAACAGAAAAAACATCCGAAATTGGACAAATAGATCTGCAACTGAAAAATAAGACTGATTGCTTCTAGTTTCTGCACTAGCTCTCTGAAAATACTGCGTTGTTGCTGCTCTGCACTGTGTGAGCACTGCGTTGCTGTTGCTCAACCGCTGCTGCTGCTGCCTCTTCTCTGCGCTGATTAGGCTCTAGTACTGCTAGCCACTGCATCATCTCATCTTCTTCTGCTGCTACTGTCCATCCAACTACTGTCTTTAGGCTGTCGTAGCTCACATGTGATCCAAGAGTTTCAGAAATACTCAAGGATCCCACCTCCTTGTAGATTCTGGATCTACAAATCCAAATCAGCCCACTTTTCTCCTTTTGGAATATGAGCTAACATAGCACAATCTTTCTCTGTCTCAATCTTGGCGGCTCCTGCATGTGGATCTTCCTTCTCCTCTTTATCCTTTTTCTTAAGAGGACATTGTGTGGCATAATGCCCCATTTCTCCACATCGGAAGCACTTGATCTTGGATAGATCTTTCTTCTTCTGCTTATGTTGCCCTTTTGATGCAAGGGCAGTGTTATCTTCTTCCTCCTTCTTGACCTTTGAACTGCTACTGCCATCCTCCAAGTGGATTTTTAGGAGATCTCTCCTCAAATCCTCTTGTTGTAATGCTGCCCACATTGCTTCCCATCCTGGAAGCCTTTCTCTGCCCAATATACTTTGGATGAAGACTTGATAATCTTCTGAAATAGAGTTCAGCGTGAGCCTTACTAGCTCTGAGTCTTTAGGAGCAGATCCTACTGCAGACAGTTGATCTCGGTTTTCCTGAATCCGAGACAAGGAGTCAAAACACTCTCCCTTCTTCATCCTGATATTCTGCATCTTCTCTTCAAGGTACATCTTCCGTTGCTCGGAAGATCCTTGGTGCAGCGTTTGTAGCCCTGCCCACATTTCTGTGTTCTACGTGCAGCAAAGAAGAAATGAACTGGCGCAACCAAATAAGCAAAGGTGTGAAGGAGTGAACGCGTGGGTCGAGTCGTGCAAATACACGTTTAGAACAGTGTTCGACGAAGAGAAATCACATATCGCAATCGCAGTGGAAGGAGTATCGCAAAACAACATAGACACAGAAATTGCGAAATGCGAAGTGCGGGCGATGACGTGGCAGTGACATGGCGATGACATGGCAGTGACATGGAGATGACGTGGCAGTGACATGGCAAAGTGACATGGCAGGATGATGTAGAGATGACGTGGACCTGGCCCGCATATCGCACATCACAAGCTTAGGAGGATAAGAACTCAAGTATCATGTTAAAATGCCGAAGTGTGAAATGCGATAAGAGTATCAGATGCGATATGCTCAAGGCTAAAGTCTAGAGGATTTAAAGTCTGGCGTGGGACCCATTCGCATATTGCACATCGCTATCGATGATTCTTATATTATATGTTAAGTCATCGCAAGTTAATTGTTTTAAGTTGCGATGTGATAAGAACTGCAGTTTGCGATGCGATGCGATTGCATATCACATATGATAAGAGGAAACTTGTTATTGCTATGAGCTAAATCTTGCGACATGCGATAAGGGGTGGATGTGATGTAGCTTTAAAGTTAAATTTCAAAGGATTTCAAATCCGGAATAAGGCCTTTTTGTAAAGAAATATCATCGGAGGAGGAAAAGGAGGATTATAACGTAAAACCTATGGAATGTCGAAATGCGATAGATGTGACCGGATGCGATATCGTTCAGAGTTAAATATTAATATATTTCAAATCCAGGGTTCTCTGTGGATACGCCTGTTTTATGAAGAAAAGACTGAACGCAAGCAAAAGACTCGGGCATATAAAGAAAATTCTGAACGGGAGTAGACTCGAGTAAGACTTGATTCTAAGTGCAGAACGGTGTGAAGCGGTTGCAACAGTGAGTTAAAAGGAAAGGTTGAGCGCAAGAGGAAAGACTCGGGCAAGTGACCCGATACTCGTGCAAGGTTAGTGCGACTGCTTAATAACAAAAGTCTGAACGCAGCAGAAGGAGACTCGGGTAAGTGACCCGACACAGAGCAAGGAGCAGGTGAAGGTTGAACGCTGCGGGCACGAGCAGAAGAGGCAGAGTCGGGCAAAAGGCAGTATATGCTGGCACTGTTGGAAACGTGTCAGCTAGGCCAGGTCGGGCAAAAGGGCATTGTGCATAACTGTTATAATATAACAGCAGAAACTAAAAAGATCAATGACAGCAACAGACAATACAAAAAGCATAGCGAGCAAAAGAGCTGGAAGGGTTGAGTGAAATACATTTGTTGTAACTGTAAACGTAAACTCATTGATTAATTTTATATTGTTTGTGATGCAAGGGCAAGTCTCCATAGGCATAGGAAAAACTCCATGAGTGTTGTAATGATTATTTCTGATGTAATAACCTGAACTGAAGAATGAGGAATTGAATGGGTGGAAGGCATAGGGTCAGGCCTGTTCACGTCGTATTCCCTGTAGAATGTAAATGGTCAGGGAGTTATCTGTATAATAGAAGTAATATCAGTGTGCAAAGAGAAGTTAGAGAGTGGAAGAATGAGAGTGAGAAGATAGAGATGTTGTGCACATCCAGAGCTGATATGAAGCAGATATGAAGGCTGAAAAGGCAGCAGTGAAGGAGTAAAACAGAGCTGATATCCAGGTAAATCAGCATATGATTTTTATTGTAGTGTGAGGGAGTTGGAGCTTCCATATCAAGTTGTAGCTTGATAGATGTCTAGTTGTAGCTGGTTGAGGTAGGAGCCTCCTGTGGGTTGTAGCCTGTAGAAAATACATGGGAGTAGGTGCTTCCATTTCAAGTTGTAGCTTGATAGATGTCCATTTGGAGCTGATTGAGGTAGCAGCCTCCTGTGGGTTGTAGCCTGCTGAAAATAGATGGGGGTTGGAGCTTCCTTGCAAGTTGTAGCTTGTAGAATTTGAGGCAGTAGCCTCCTGTAGGTTGGAGTCTATAGAAAATCAGTGGTGAGAGGGAGTTGGAGCTTCCCTTTGCATCATAACAATAATAAGATGTGGTTTTCTCCCTTATGGGTTTCCACTCATATCTGTTGTCTATGCGCATGATGATTATGTATTGATGTATTGTGTTTAATCTGCTTATTACTTGTTGCCCACACATTAAGTTTGCTGATTCATTATATATTAAGTTGCTTATTATATGGAGGTGTAAATAAGTTTAAAGAAAAGAGTTTTAAATGTCCATGAATGTACTAAATTGATTCACCCCCGCTCTTAGTTTAGCTAAGGGTTCATCAATATGATTAATTAATCAGAATTAATTAAGTCAAGGTGTGAATGTTCTAGAGACTTACATGGATCAATTCCAAGTTAATCGTAGCCATTGATTAAGATTTAATCTTGGTTGTTCAAGTCTCAACAGAGGATTATAAGAGAAGTTGATGGGGCTTGGAGAAGATACACTTGAGCAATACGATTTTACTAGGAAATCGATTTCCAGAGTAGCAGTTGTTTGTTGTTGGAGAGAGATTTAGTGAGATCGAAGCAGTGAGAGAGGGGCAGAGACAGTGAAGCCGGAGGAGGCATTCTAGTTCCTATGAGTGCATTTGCAGAGAGGCAAAACTGCCATAGAGAGGCTGACGCAGAGGTAGCGCAGTAGCCTCTAGAGGAAAATCTGTATTTGTTGGTGAGAAGATGTGATTCAGTGCCAGAAGCTGGGCAGAGGTTCCAGAGGGCAGGAGGGTCAGTCTCCTAGAAAACAGCTGAGTAGATGGTTTGAGGAGAAGTTGTTCCATGCTGGGTGACACAGAGACTGCGTGAGGGTGATGCAGTGACTACGTAGAGGAAGTTTGGACGACTTATTTTTGAGTTGAGGTCATTGCTCAGTTTCGCCTGTGGAGTGAAGAATTTCCTCACTAGTTTTTCTTGCCAGTTTTTCTCTGTAGGAGTGCTAGTTTGGGCATCCAGTTGTACTCAGATTATTTCACTGCTGCATAATATTAAAACCCTCAACTGTTGCACCTGTTTTCCCAAGTTGGGTTTTTCTAGGGACATTGTCCAGAAATAACTGTGTTATTTTGTGTGTGTGCTAGCATTTCTTCTAGCTTTTTTTTTTCTTCCGCAATTTATTTGTGAAGGTTGCAGAGTATTTATTTTGATATTTTCTGTAGGAAACAACAGATAAATTATTTAATAGAATTAACAATTAGAAGAAATAATATCAGATGTTGCAATAAGATTCGGGTTTCCGAATTTTCACAAGGCTGTGGTTGAATATCTATCTTTCAAAATACATTTGGCCATTGTCAGATTCTATAAAAAATTTATCCTCCAAAAATCTTTCAAGCATGTAGAAATTTACAGGGTAAGTTCTGTAGATCAAGAACCAAAAGTCACCGCTCACAAACAGATCACAAATCAGTACACCAGTATAATCAAGTGGTTAAAACCCTCAAAGAGGGAAACAGTCCACGCCCTGAGCCAACGCGACCACTTCAGGGAATTTATTAATATAAAAAGAAAAGTTACATATGTTTCTCTCATAAACGGTTATCGGACATATGACCCTCCATGCTCTTTAAATAGATATCATGGACCAATTGGGTGTTAAGCCACAGATCAAGTGCCGTTAATACCGAGGTGAGAGATAACCGTCGGATCACTACAAATCATGACCGTCGGATTATAAGTTACAAATGTACATGGTAAAGAAACACACTTTACCTAACTCTACACTAGTGACTAGACTAAGTTATTCTTAACTATTTCCTATGTGTCGGAATATCCTAACATCCCCCCTTAAGAACAACTTGGGATAGGATTGAAGGATTTACAAAGGTGACACAAAAGGAGTCTATTTCCTGTGTCGAAATATCCTAACATCCCCCCTTAAGAACAAATTGGGATAGGATTGAAGGATTTACAAAAGTGACACAATAGGAGAAGGCGGCATTAGAGCCTATCCCCCCTTAATGACAACTTTCCTGAACTCCGAGCATGGATCGAAGTTTTGTAAACTTCACTTCCGTGAGAGCCTTTGTAAAGATATCAGCTACCTGATCATTGGTTGGACAGTACTGCACTTCAAGAACATGATCATGAATGAGCTTTCTGATGAAGTGTATGTGGAGTTCAATGTGTTTCATACGCTGGTGCTGAACTGGATCTTTACATAGCTGAATGGCACTCTGATTATCACACCAAAGTGTAGTTGGATGCTGCTGATGGAAACCAACTTCAGACAGGATCTGACGAAGCCACATGGCTTCCTTGCTGGCTTCAACTGCACCACGATACTTTGCTCCTGCGCAAGAAAAGGAGATGGCACTTTGTTTCTTACAAGACCAAGTAATAGGTCCTGAACCAAGAGTCAATACATATCCTGCAGTGGACTTCCAATCATCAGGGTCACCAGCCTAATCAGAATCAGTGAAACCAATCAACAAGGGAGATGCTCCTGCACTGTAATGAATCCCGAACTGAACTGTACCTCAAATATATCGAAGTATTCTTTTAGTTGCTTTCCAGTGACTTTCATGAGGTTGTTGCATAAACCGAGCGACAAGACCAATGGCAAAGGAAAGGTCAAGACGGGTATGGGTTAGATATAAAAGTTTACCAACAAGTTTATGGTATAAGGTAGCATCAATTTCAGGGGAAGTACAAATGACTGAAAGCTTGACTCCAGACTGAAAGGGAGAAGGGGCAGGCTTACAGTCTTCCATGTGAAAGTGGTGTAGAAGATCATAGGCATACTTGGACTGAGAGAGGGTAATGCCTTCCTTGGATTGCAAGACTTGAAGACCAAGGAAATAATGCAAGTGTCCTAAGTCTGTCATTTCAAACTTCTTTTTGAGGCTAGACTTCACATGGTTTATATGATTTGGATCACTACTAGTAAGGATAAGATCATCAACATAAAGAACAAGGATGGTGAAGGAATTACCCACCTTCTTGGTGTAGACAGTGTTGTTAGAATGACACCTAGAAAAGCCATTATCTAAGAGAAATCTATCCATTTTGGCATACCAAGCCCGAGGAGCTTGTTTGAGACCATAGAGAGACTTCCTAAGGCGACAAACAAGTCTGGAGTCTTTTTGTATAAAGCCAGGGGGTTGTTCCATGTAGATTTCTTCATGCAAATCTCCATGTAAGAAGGCGGATTAACATCCATCTGATGGACTTCCCATTTAAAGGAGGCAGCAAGGGAAAGAACAAGGCGGATAGAATTCATTTTGGCAACAGGGGAGAAGGTTTCAGTATAGTCAATGCCTTCAACTTGTGAAAAACCTTTAGCGACAAGACAAGCTTTATGTCTATCCACTTTTCCATCTGGTCCAAACTTTGTTTTGTAAACCCATTTGCATCTGACAAGTTTTCTTCCTTTTGGAAGAGGAACAAGATCCCAAGTATTGTTTGCCAATAAGGAACGATACTTTTCATTCATAGCTTCATCCCAATCTGGATGACCGGAGGCTTCTTCAAAGGTTTCTGGAACTTGAGCCAATAAGGAAGAGGCTCTTTCGAACTGAGAACGTGTACGTCGTCGATCAGTAGGGTCACCTGCAAGAGAACCTGCTGCATCCCGAGTAGAGCGGACCCATCTTGGAAGCGGTGGAGTATAAGGAACAATTTCACGAGCTGGAGGAGGATTGTCATCCTCGCTGTCATCATCTGAACTGGAAGGAATGCTATTAAAAATAGAAGAGAGGGAGAGAGGTGGCACATATGCCGAATCGGGCCTGCAGGCCAAAGGTGGCACACCCACCGAACTAGGCTCGCAGGCCGATATATTTTCATCAAACTTTACATCTCTTCTAATGATAATATTTTTGGATTTTTGTTGACGAAGTCTATATCCTTTGACATCTTCAGAATATCCAACAAAAATACATTTTTCACTCTTAGGTTCTAAGGCTTTATGTTTCGCATTTGGAATATGGGCCCAAGCATCACTTCCAAAAAGACGAAAGTGACTTACATCTGGTTTGATTGAGCTCCAAGCTTCTTCTAGAGTTATATTCTTTAAAACCTTAGTAGGAGTGCGATTTACTATGTAATTTTGCACAGTTAATGGCTTCTGCCCAAAAATTGAGACCAAGTCTTTTAGATTGAAGCATACAATTAGCCATTTCTTTTAAGGTGCGATTCTTCCTTTCAGCTACACCATTTTGTTGTGGAGTATATGGAACAGTATGTTGCAATTGAATGTCATGCTCAGTGCAGAAGTTGATAAATTTGTTGTTAACATATTCTCCGCCATTGTCTGATCTTAACTTAAGAATTTGATGTCCAGATTGTTTCTCAACAAAGGCCTTAAAGGCCAAAAACATGTTAAAAACTTCACTCTTGAGTTTTAAGAAATATACCCAAGTGCGTCTGGAAAAATCATCAATGAAAGTTAAGAAGTACTTGCAACCAGAGAAAGAAACAACAGGAAGTGGACCACATAAATCACTGTGCACAAGCTGCAAAGGGGCTGAAGCGTACCAAGAGGCACGTTTGTCAAAACTATCCCGATGATGTTTTCCGAGTACACATCCGGAGCAAACACCATCTTGGCAAGATACCATAGGAAGGCCCGTCACCATATTTTCCTTACATAGAGTTTGAAGAGAGCGATAGTTTAAGTGACCAAATCGCTCATGCCAAAGTTTGCTCACATCATCATTATGAGCAACAAAAACAGAGGGAAGAGATGATGACCTAAAGTTGTCAAACTTATACAACCTTGTGGAATCATCAGCAATGCTGGTAGCTAAAATATGTTTAGGATCTTTGAGGTCCTTGATTACAACATCATGAGGTGAGAATTCTACTATTTTCCCTTCACCTGAATGAGTTATCTGATAAACAGATAGAAGTTTGCATGACAAGGTAGGAACACATAGTACATCATTAAACTGACCATTATCTAGATGAATGGTTCCAGATCCTACAACACTAAGAGATCTATCATCACCAACATAAATATGTTTGGTGTTACAATCATTTAAAGAAGAAAACGTGGATTTATTTTTAGCCATGTGGTAAGAAGCTCCAGAATCAATGAGCCACTCATGAGAAGGAGAAGAAGAAGATACATTTAATGCATAACCAGATCTTGATGCTTGACAACCACAAGCAGAAAGTTCCATGCCTAAAGATGAAGGTGAAGAGTGCTCCAAATTGATGTTGTGCTTCTTCATTGCTACTTCTAAGGCTTCCATCTTCTTAAAACATTTGGACTCTATATGGCCATCTCGATTGCAAAAGTTGCAATGTCTATCTGTCTTCTTCCCTTTGTTTTGATTTGCCTTATTATTTTGGTGATTTGATTTTTCAGTTTGCGGCTGAAATTGCTTAGGGCCCTTGTTTGGTTTAGGACCATATTTTTTAGGATACTGCTTCTTGGGATTCTTTTGATATGGTTGTTGTTGGGTTGCTAAGGCTTTCTTAGAAGCGTTTCCAGTAGTGATAAGACCAAGGTGTAAAAGTTTTTCTTGTTCTCTTATCAAAGAATCACAAAAGGCATCAAAAGAGGGATTCTTGTAGGTGGTTCCTGAAGAAATGATGGCTTCTCTGGTGGAATGGAAGGCGGAAACAAATACAGAGTGTGCAGGGCCAAGCTTAGCAAGAATGCAATAGATGAGGCTACCATCTTCCTTTTTGACCTTACACCCTTCTAAAAGAAGTCTAAGGGTCTTGAATTTGGACAAAAAGTCTTCAATCGAGGAGAAATTATTAGGGTCCAAAGTAAGCAACTCATTTTCAAGCTGTTGGGACCTGATTTGATTTTGAATGCCAAAAACATTATTTAGCTTTTCTAGGGCTTTATCGGGAGTGTCAATGTCAAGGATGTGAAATCGAAGATCTTGAGCAATGGACATTCCTATCAACCCTCGTGCTCGATATTGTCTATTTTCCCATTTAGGAATTTTATCATCATCGGAAGGTTTAGTTTCTTGTCCTGTGGCTATTCTATAAAGCCCTTTACTTCTAAGTATATCTACCATGTGAGGTAGCCATTGGAAATAATTGGTGCTGTTAAGAATAACCGGGCATGCACTTTCCATTTAAAAAAAAAAAAGATTTGAAGCTGAGAAAAGCTGAAACCAACTGCTCCAATGGAAAGATCTCGAAAAATTAGGCCGTTTCATAAAAAATGGCTCGAAAAACGACTTTCGGATGAAGAAGCTCTGCCTTTTGAAAAAACCAAGTTGTAGATGCCGAATAGTTATGGGAACGGGATGAAGTGCGGTTTTAAAAAAAAAAAATTCCGCCCCTTTGAACAAAAACTTTTTACAAAAGAAGCTTGAGAAGGAGACTTGAACCCAAGATCTCTATTCTCATAAACTAACCCCTCACCAAGTGAGATAGTAAAAGGATCATGTTATTTTAGAAAGGAGGAAGGGGGGATTATTATTATTATTATTATTATTACTCTTCGGTGTGCGTGCCTTTTCCTGCACAAAAAAAACAAAAAACGAGCAAAAAAAAACGAAATGCAAAGCCTTACAGCAGAATGTTAGATTCTCGGTTAGCCTTACCGACAACTATCACTTTTTTCACTATTTCTGATTTCCCGAGATCGCACAGAGACGCGGGGAAAGAGCATACGTAGCAAAAAAATGTAATATCCCCAAAGGGAAATAACCAGTAATAAACAGAAATATGCCAGACAGATATAGAAAATACAATGCTGAACCAGATCATGGAACAATTACACATAGAATGCCAGAAAACTGAGCCATTTTATTAATCTGAAAGTACATAGAGAGGAGTACAAGAAAATCAGAATTAGGGCACCTATCCTTGCTCAAGGCAAGTGAAGAATCCTCTCAGAAAATAGGAAATGGCTACTACAGAAACTGCATCCCAGCTGCTGGAAGAAACTGCCGTAAACTGCTGCTGCTGGAGTGAACTGAAGCTAGGGGCTGATCCCCTTGCCGGAATGAGCTGAAAATCTACAGATCACCTATACTCGCTGCTCCGGACAAAACCCAGAAACCGTGAAGCAAATGGACCACCTCCGAAAATCGCCCCCAGAAACCCTCCTCCTACAAAAACGCTGTGCCTTCAGGAACAGCTCGGAAGCTCAAGAAATATGCTGGCAAAAGGGCTGGATCTACCCACAAATCCTCCAGATGAGATGACCAACTCCTCAAGGCTGAAAACACTGAAAAATGCTGCCAGAACCCCACATAAAGACCCTACTCATCGGATCTGCGTCCTCCCTGACTGGATCTGCGTCCTCTCTGCCCGGATCTGCTGGATGCGGGTCATACAAAGGTGGATCTTGCTACTATCTCTCCGGATACCCGTCCCTAGGGAAGGCTAGATCTGCGTCTAGCTCTTCGGATCTATGCTAGATGCGCGATATCTCGGATGCAGCCTCAAGGTGGATCGATGTTATCTCTTCGGATCTAAGGCTGGATGCGCAATATCTCCTCGGATCTGCAATCTCCCAAGCGGGTCTGAGTGCTGCCCCTCCCGAAGGATACGCAGCCTACGGAGCCGGATGCGCAAATGTCTGCTCGGATCTCTGATCTCGAGGGCCGGATCTATCCTTGTGCCTTCGGATACGCGTCCAAACAAGAAGATTGGACGGCGTCCCTCTCTCCTCAAGGCCAAGGCTGAGTCCTTCCTCCTCTTGGACGGCGTTTTCCCTGCTCCGGATACGGTGCGTCCTCACACAGGCAGGCGTCCTCCCACTCTCTGGCCCCGATCGAGCGTCTTCTCCTGAGAAACGGCGTCCTTCCTTTCTTTTGAGCTGGCAATACAAAGGAGAACTTCTTCTCCCCAAATGCACCGAAGCTAGCACATACCTTCTTCTTTGAGCGAAAAGTGTACTCGAACAAGTTCCTTCTTAGAGGCGGGCACTCGAAGTCCCGAGAAGCTAAGGGTGAGCCGAAATAACCTTACCGGGGCGAGGCACTCGGGGTCCGAGGCTGCGGGCAGGATCTCCGGCCAGGAACACTCGTGCACTAAACGATGTGGGTGAGCTAAACAGCGGCGTCTTGAGAGCGGACGAAGTCTAGCTATCAATAATAATATCAAATCATGAATGATCAAATGAGGTGAGAACCTCTCCTTTTATAATGCCAAACTCCCTCGAAACTTAATTGCGTCCTTACTCTCCTTTGACACACGCAGTTTACCTTGGGTTAGCCTGATGCCTCCCCCCATCATATCCACGTGGACCCCCAAGGCCCCCTCTTTAAGTTATAACGTTAATCAACTAGGAAAACACTTTATTTTATAAAGTGAGGTGACCCCTCTTATTTCTCACTTTATTTATTATTTCCAACTAAAGCGGCAAAATTAAACAAAAATGAAATATTCCAATTAGCAAGGCTAATTGGGAATATTACAGTCTCCCCCGGCAAAACGTTGCTTGTCCTCAAGCAACTGAAGTGATGGATGCTGTAAAGTCTGCTCGCTCTCCCAAGTGGCATCCTCATCCGGCAAAAATTGCTTGTTCCCAAGCAGTGCTTGAACAAGCCTACTCTCTAGCTGATGCTCCTCACCGATACTGAAAATGTGCCTGGGTCCCACTGAAACCTCTCTATCTCCTGCATCACCCTGATACGAAGGGATATCTCAATGCCAGGATCCAAAACTGATTTCTCATGATACCAGCCAACCAACAATCCGCCCGGGTCCCATCGCCACCATGGCCAATAATAGCCCAAGTCCCATGGCTCGGACTGCTCACTGCTTCTGGCTATGACTGAAGACCATGACCGCTGCTGCTCTGCGTCTATGACTGTGTAAGCTGGCCCATCAACTGTGAACCAACTCTTCACCTCTCTGCTGCTAGCTCTTCGGATCTATGCTAGATCTGCCAATATCTCCTCAGATCTGCAACCTCAAAGGCTGGATCTGATGTTATCTCTTCAGATCTAGGCTGGATCTGCCAATATCTCCTCAGATCTGCAATCTCCCAAGCTGGATCTAGTGCTACCCCTCCAGATCTGCAACCTACAGAACCAGATCTGCAAATATCTGCTCGGATCTACAATCTCCAAGGCTGGATCTATCACTGTGCCTTCAGATCTGCGTCCTTCCTCTTCCTACTGGAACAGCGTCCTCACTCCAAACTGATCTGCGTCCTTCCTGCTGCTGAAACTGCGTTTTTCCTGCTAGATCTGCGCAGCCACTAGAGGGCTTCTTCCTCTCGGACTCTCCACCTGAAACTGCTACTGAAACTGAAAGATAGAACTCAGAAATTAACCTTACTAGGGCGGGCACTCGAAGTCCCCCGAAGCTAAGGGTGAAACCAGAAATAACCTTACCAGGGCAGGCACTCGAAGTCCCCCGAGGCTAAGGGTGAGATCTCCGACCGGAGACACTCGTGCACTAAACAGTGTTGCAGACCGACTAAACAACCGGCGTGCTGAAGCGGACAAAAGTCTAGCTCTCAATATCAATATCAAAATATGCATGATCCAAATGAGGT
>JAXQQM020088825.1:0-32563 GCA_034641835.2 Pinus albicaulis
GTTTTCCTAGAAGTTGCGTAAGAGGAAAGTATACCCGAGGTAACCACAAACCAACCTTTTAGATGCAGAATCTAGCCAATCTGCATCCAGAGAGGGCTCTCTCTTTATGATTTATCTTTGTTTTTGAATGATTCTAGGCTAGTTATAGATTCAAAGTTTGTTTTGGGCAAATGGTGGAATCCACAAACTAAGGGCAAGGTTGAGGGCTTTCAGTCCATTGGGCTATGGAGTCAAAGGATGGCTTTAATGGATTTCTATTCTAAACACAAGATGGTATTACAGGGCAAGATAGCTAGACAGAGAACAATCCTTAAAATTTAAAGTGGATGGGATGATCTTGAAGGGATGAAAGGCAGCTAAGAATCTTTCACCATGTTCAAAAGAAAGAAATGAGATGACTACAAACAAAGAGCAATGAAGAATTCTTTATTTATAGTAATCAACAGTGCTTAAATTAGCGAAGCAGGAGCATTTAAGAATTCATGCTTATAGCTAATTTAGAAGAAAACATTTAGGAACAATCACATTTGAAAATAGAGTACAATTAAGCAAATTCTGTTTCAATCCTTTATGTAAATTATTCAGAAATTGATATGATGGTATTATAAACTAATATAAAATTTCAGACAAAGGGTAGAAACACTTATTGAGCTGTAGTCCAACACATGAATCCTGCAACAAGTCCAGTGCTTCAAATCGTCATCCAGTAAGCCACAAGTAAATTTCTCCAAAAGCTTTTATTCCAAAAATCTCAATGTTACAGCAGAGTAATAGAATCCACCCTCAACACTCTCTTTGAGGGTTTATTTATACACAAAATAATCCTAACAATCTTACGCTATCCTAGCCAATAATCCAGGCTGACTTAAAGCATATTTACAAACAAACAAGAGACACATGGTCTCGTAAATAGAATAATGGGTAATGGCTTGATGTGCTGTTCCTTTCTTCATGGACATGCTAGAGATAAGTGCTTAAAATAGGGTTCTGTGCTGTCCTTTGCGTATTTCTTTGACTTGTTGAATACTCTTTCTTCTCACGGATACTCTTTAACCTTTCATCTGATACTCTTTCATCTGCTTTTCTGTTTTTACCATTTACTTGATAGTAAAGATAAAATCTCATCCTGAAAAAAACTTTTACAAAACTTCCAGCATTTCCTTCCACCACTGATCATCTGGTATCATTGTTCTTCTGAGTTTCCTTAAAGTTTCATCTGCTTCAGTAAGTTTATAAAAAGTGGGCTCGTTCGGAAATAGATACTTCAGTTCATGTTCCAGATGAAATAGATTCCTCACTTTTTCATAAATACTTTTCCCGGTTGGTAATGCAGGTTCTGATGAGCTAGTAGAACCTATAGCTGTATTTTTAGCATGAGCTTTTATTCTTTTCTCATAGGTTTCCAAGTCTACTATTTGATCCTCTGTGAGCATGGGACTCGGCAATCCACTGTCCAACAAAGCTTGAAACTTCTCTCTGAAAACGCTGATATCAACCAAAATGCTTATACCTTCTTCTCTAGATTTTGCAAGAAAGTCCTCGTGAATCCTTCGTTTCAAAACTACACCTGCTCAATGTATCATCTCAACAATGCAATGTTGTTTTGTTCCTTCAATTAAAAATCAATGAGCTGGGTCAAAATCACCGCCTACCTTCTTTAATTCATGTCTATTATTATTTTAGAAGTACTTGACCACTCCATTTTGCTCAAAAATAGCTTGAATTGAGGGCCAAATACCTCTTATTAATTCAATGATGTTGCACCAAAGAATATCATGTATTTCGTTCAGAGGCTTTTCCAGTGAAAGATCTTTTTGCAAAGCCTCAACCAATTTTTCCAATCTTTTTATTTCCCTGAGGTTGTCAGCAGCTGTCTTTTTGGATGTGTCATATTTTCCCTCCAATTTTGTTAATTGTAATTTTGTTTCTTGGAGTTCTGTGACCTTTAGCTGCAAACTCTCTATTTGTTTAATTAAATCCTCAGAATTCAAATTAGAAATGTTCACCTGAGGTGGTTGTTCCTGCTGTCCTGTAGCTGTTGTTGAAGTCTGCTTGATATTTTCCTGTTCCTGCAATGCTTTTTCCAACTCCTTCTCTGTTTCATTTAGTCGCTCTGTCAAATTCAAGAGCAACTCCATCATTTCTTCTTGTGAATTTCCTTTTATAACTTCCTGTGTCTGAGGGTGCCTCGAAGCTGGTAGTTTCAGCTGTTTTCTGAGTGCAGCTATATCATCCTCTTTCTTTTTTACCAATGCCTCAATACCTTTAATGTCTTTGGGATTGTGACCCAAGCCAATGATGATCTCTTCTAGAGACTTTATCCTATTGTCCTTGGCCTGTGAGGAGGCCCTCTCAATCTTCAATTGTGCAATAGTATTATTCAAGGAATCTTGCAGCGTTAAAGCTGCCATGGCTTTGTTGGTGAGAGTAGAATAAACCATTTCCCCTGTTTGTCTATGAAGCTCTATCTGATCCAGGGGATGGATATCTTTTGCTAAAACTTCAAAATTTGTTCTGATGTAATCTGTTGCTGACGTTGGCTTTGGCACCTTTTATTTAAAGTGGCTCATTAGCATTTTACCTTGTGAAAGATCAAATGCAGACATCAGCCTTTGCTGATTATGAGGAGCCATCTTCATATACTGATCGTATACCTTCATTTTCAATGGATCATTCTTTGTTTTGATATACCTAGTGCTTTTCACAAGTCTCCAAGATTCTGCCTTTGATGTCTAAAGAAGATACTCGTTAATCGTTTTTGTATCCCTTTCCAACAGTGTCTGGTTTAATTGTCGAACTTGTCATCGACTGCCTTCCAAGAGCAAGTGAACATTTAATTAAAATTTTCACATCTCTGGAGGACTGTATTTTGTGTTTTTAGTCATAAATTGTGGGGTTCTTTTTGAAGGGTGTGGGATCCAGGCCAGCTTTCTTTCCTCACTGCATATCTGAAAGAGTCATCCGGGAACTTGAATGGCTTTGTCATAAGCCAGAAGCCCGATTCTGGGTGTTTGGAATCTCGTAGATTTTTCTCACATCAGGTTTGTTGCTCCTCTAACTATAGGTTCTTTTCTTTTACCCTTGGGCTCTGCTGCTACTGATGGACTATCTTCCTGTAGAGCTTGTTGTAGAGTGGCTGCTGATGATGTGCCAATGTAGGGTACCTGCATTTGATCATATGTTTCTAGGTCAAATTTCTTCTCAACATCTTTCATAAGTTTATTCAATTTGGCAGCTCCACTTCTCTCTTCAACAAGTGTTCCTTTAACCCATTCATCTTGATTTGCATACTGTTCTATGTCAGGAATTCTGTGATGTACATAAGGAGATGACTTATTTTTTAACCTTCTTTCACAAATGAAAGTCAGGCAATATGGGACCCAACCCGAAGATGTCTCGTAATTTTCTCTAATACAAGTTCGTTTCTCTTCTGCTTTCTGAATTACAAACAGTATGGACTCAACTGCTTTTGATCCTTATCCTGCTTTTCTTCTTTACATCATAGAAGGATTTGCCAAAGAAGCATCGTTCCTGTCAAAAGGTTCAAAGAAAAAATTCCTTACTGCACATATTTGTGCAATCTGAATGGATGTAATTCACATCCACAAATCGATGACTTGCATTTTGTGTGTACACTTAATCCTCAACTTTAAGAACCCCTTTTCAATTGCAAGGCTTTCACTTCAGATGCCTGTGACTTCCTTCCATAGAATAAAGCTAGAAACAGGTGATGTACAACCGATCAACAATTTTAATAAGAGTAGGGAGAATCAGAGGACAAATGAATGATGGGGGACCAAAAAAATGACAGACCTGGGATTACCTTTAGCATCAATTTTCTGAACAGGGAAAGGGAATCTGTCTGACTGATAAAAAATCATGAGATGATAGATAACTGAGGAGTACTTAAAAACCTTTTCAGTATCTAGCCTTAAGAATTGATCATGGATTTTGTTGGTAATGAAGGAAGCATAATCATACTTAATCTCAGGAGGCTGCCCAGGGGTAAAGATGGATAGCAAAGCCAGAGTTATCTCATCTACATACTCACTGGTATTGAATCCTAAAACAAAAGATATTACATTCACAATAAGCCTTCCCAATGTATTGAAAAAGTAAAAACCAGAGGGGGGAGTCCCTTTTGGCTGATGCTCAGGTAACATGAAATACTGACACATTGCTTTTAATTTCTCTGGGGTTAATTGTCTGGTTTTCTCAATCAACCCTTCCATGGATAAAGGTGCTAATTCTTGCTCTGGCTCAAAGTGTAACATAGCATTGATAGACTGAGGTGTGATAGGGAACAGAACACTTTGATCAGGAGCTAATACAGCTCTTTATGCGGGATCATAGTTTGCATGACAGTAATGAATGATTTCAGGGAAAATGTTGACTGTAGGAATAAAATACCTTGGGAGATTGAATTCCCACAATCCTATAAGATCTTGCCCCTTTGAGTGTTCGTCTCTGCAGCGACAGAAGCTCAAACGGGGACTTTCATCAAAATGCAGGTCTTTAATTTGGAAATCTTCATCTATTAGAGGTAAATAGTCCAAATCTCGGCGAGGAGCATTCAATGGAGTGATATTTAGAGCTGTCGGGACCTCCATTTTGGTTCTTGTGGATTCAAAATGGAGGTTTTCGTTTTTTCTTGCAGACCGGGCGGGATATCTGACAAAAGAGGAAATTGGAACAATTCGCAGGTTTGGGAAGCAAATTCACAGGTTTTAAATCTTCAATGAGGACTCAGAGAAGATTTTTAACCACTTTTTCAGAGAAAAATCAAAGGAAACTAAGCTTGACTTACAGTCGGGGCACGAAATGATAAATACCTGTTTTTAGATGGAAACTGGTTCTTTAACAGGTAATGAGCAATGGCGGGGACGTTCTTCAACACGGGCGCAGCGGAATTTCGGAGTAAATTGGTGTATTTGCAGAGAAATTTGAAAATTGCAGCGGGAGCTCTGTCGCTTTCAGAAACTAAAAATAACTGAAAAAACACGAAAAATGGCTTATTTACAAGTCAAAAGGGTTTTTGTTTTTTCGAGGTGATTACGTCATTGACGTACGGGGTGACGTAGGGAAGTGGGGCCGGCGGTATGTGGTAAGTGGTAAGCGGTGAGCCCGCACCGCTTATAGACGAGGGCGGTAAAAGTCGCGGGGGGAGCGATTCCATAGTTTTAACGACACGTGGAATGCTGACTTTTCAAAAACCGCCCATCCCCCGCTGGTTAACATGCTGGCAAGGGATGGGCAGCGGGATTAATGATCACCGTTGATCAACGAACAGATGATCCAACGGCTGAACGGACGGGGAACTTGTGCGATTTCAAAGGTGGGCCCGTCGGGGTTTTAAAAAGGTTTTAATGCGTGATCTAATCACCCCGGGGAAAAGTTTATAGGCGGAAATGGTTGTTAATTAGTCCAAATGATTAATTAACCCCATGAAATTATGAAATGGATTGCGGCGGAGCTTGGCCAGGTGGAATGCCACGTGAACGGAACACGGTGGCGTAGACTTTCGCAAAGTTTATTGATATGTTTTGGTATTAAACATACTTATCGTATGTCTAAAGCTTTTTTATATATATTTTTATTATATGGTAAATTAATCAATACATAACTAATTCACCATAGGGCGGGGATTAATGGTATAACGATATATTTCACCAAAGGGTTTATAAAGCGGGGTTTTATTTTCAATGTGCTGGAATATATACTTTGGTAAAACATTATAATAAAGGGTTTTGGGGATATTTATTAGAAAAGGGAGTTATATACTTAGGAAAAGGGATTTCACTAGGGATTTAATATAGTAAAATCAAATGTTAATATGAAAAAGGACAAGGAAAATCAAAACATCTTTGTACATCTAAGAAAGTGATAACTTATGAAGTAAATTGCAACATTTTATCTTCAACACTTAAACTTAGAATAACAAGTTATTTTGAGGAATTTTATGGAATGTTGCATTAGTTTCCTAAGTAAAATAGGATTTTACTTAGGAAAAAGTTAAAGATGGAAGATAATCAATGATGGATTATTTCAAGTGCTTAGGTCTTTTGATCATTAGGCCGAGGGTCCGGTCCCTCCAGAAGTCAAGGAAATGCCTTGAGCCCCTTTGATCTCCAATTACCTTAGTACTTTTGGGGAAATTAGTAAAACACTTGAGGGGGAAAATGATGGGGGAGGTTAATGAATTTGACTTTGCTTGCTGTGATTTTCCAGTGTATTTTCTGCTTCAGTACTTTTGATGAAAGTAAATGATTAACTAACATGTAGCAGCACCATTCATCAGATAACACTTTGCAGCACCATCTACCTACCCTATATACTTAACACTACCATTTTGTCTTCTTTATTAGGGTGCATTTAGACTTGCAAACCCTGATCAATCTTTTCTTTTACATGATGAATCTATCTATTTCTACCCTTATTACATCCAAGGGCTCAGATTAAACTGTTGAGCACCTTTTATTCACTCTACCTAGCTACTTATCTGCCAAGATTAAACTGTTTGGCTAGATATTTATTTTCTTATCTATAACATGAAATTGAAATATGACTAAGCCAAGTTTAAACAGTTTGACTTATTCATGAATTGTGGCAAAAGTTTCACAAGCTGCACACAATTGATTTATTACAACAGAGTTAAAATTAGTGGCATTTGGATTTGCACACTTTCCTTGGTCTATTTTTTGCTTGGGGTTCATTTCTTTCTCTTTTTTGACCATTTTATTCTTTTTACCCTTTGATCTTTCTTTTAGGGTATACCCTCTTTACATTTTTTAAATTTTTTGATTTTTTTGGTTTTCAAGAATATGGAACACCTTTGCTCAAGTAAGAAGGGTTGAACATATTCCATACTTCCATCAAGACAATCATGAAAGATGAAACCTATTGATATAGGAGGCTAACACTGGCTCCACTTGGGGATGGCTTTTCCTTGTGGAAAGTCAAGAACAGCAGGTGAGATGCCTCAGAATGTCTTCAAACTGAAAGTATGAAATCTTCCTTCTTCTGATAGCTTTATTTTACATATGATAGTGAAGCTTTTCGGAACTTAGGGCCTTCACTTCGGGCTTCAATTCCAAGAAGTCACCATCCAATCCAAACTGCAGTAACAAAAATAAAACAAGCAAACAATATATTATGTACAAGTTAGAAACATTAAACATTCTAGTAAATTGGATCAAAATAATGCTTAAGCATTCGACCATTGACTGGTCCTTCTTCAACTTCTGAATTGTCCAAGTCCTTCAAAAAATAAGTCTTGTTTCCCTGCAAGGCATGGATGATATTCGACTTATTCATGAATTGTGGCAAAAGTTGGACAAGCTGCACACAATTTCTTTATTGCAAAAAATGAAAGAGTAGTGGCATTTGGATTTGCACACTTTCTTTGGTCTATTTTTTGTTTGGGGTTCATTTCTTTTCACTTTTTTTGACCATTTTATTTTTCTTACCCTTTGATTTTCTTTTAGGGTATACCCTCTTTACATTTTTTAAATTTTTTGATTTTTTGGTTTTTCAAGAATATGGAACACCTTTGCTCAAGAAAAGGTTTGAACATATTCCATAGTTCAATCAAGACAATCATGAAAAATGACACCTATTGGTATAGGAGACTAACACTGGCTCCACTTGGGGATGGCTTTTCCTTGTGAAAAGTCAAGAACAGCAGGTCAGATGCCTCAAAATGTCTTCAAACTGAAAGTATGAAATCTTCCTTCTTCTGGTAGCTTTATTTTACATATGATAGTGAAAATTTTGGAACTTAGGGCCTTCACTTCGGGCTTCAATTGCAAGAAATCACCATCCAATCCAAAACTGCATTAGAAAAAAGGATATATTATGTACAAGTTAGAAAAATCAAAACATTCTAGTAAATGGAATCAAAATAATGCTTGAGCATTCGACCATTGACTGGTCCTTCTTCAACTTCTAAATTGTCCAATTCCTTCAAAAAGTATGTGTTGTTTCCCTGCAAGGCATGAATAATGTAAGGCCCTTTCCACAAGAAATCAAACTTTCCATGTTTCCCTTTTTCTTCTCTTCTAGAATCCCATCTTAGGACCTTATCTCCTAGTTGAAAATCTTCTGCTTTAGTCCTTTTATCAAACATTTTCTTTAGCTTTTCCTGCAAGACTTGTGATCTTTGGTATACCTCTTCCCTGGTTTGTTGTAGGTGGATTGTTTGATTAATTCTTATTTGAATGTAATTTGGCTCCACTTGGGCCTCCTGAAGTAATTTCATAATAGGAATTCCTAAAGATGATGGGAATCTTGCTTCAAGGCCATAAACTAACTCATATGGACTAATCCCAATTTATTTCTTAGTTGTAATTCTGTCTGCCCACAATGCATTGGTCAGTTTCTTGTGCCAATTCTTTTTGTTTTCTTCCAATAACTTTTTGATAATATTAATCAGGCTTTTATTGGAGGATTCTGCTAGTCCATTACCCTGGGGGTAATAGGCTGTTGAATGGACTAAAGTAATATGATATTTATGGCAGAAACTAATCATTTTCTTTGATTTAAATGCAGCAGCATTGTCTGTTATAATCTTTTCTGGACAGCCAAATCTTGAAAGTATGTTGGTTTCTAAAAACCCTATGATTACAGAATCATTGGCCTGTCTACATGGGATGGATTCAATCCATTTAGTGAAGTAGTCTGTAGCAGTTAAAATCCATCTGTGTTGACCTGAAGAAGGGGGATGAATTTCTCCAATAAAATCTAATCCCCATTGTTGAAAAGGTCTTTCTGTGGAAATTGGTTTTAAAGGCAAAGGTAACAACTTTCTTTTACCCTCAAATATCTGACACTTGTGACAAGTTGTTACAAATTTCTTAACATCAGAAAATAAAGTTGGCCAGTAAAAGCCAGCCCTTAAGATTTTGTCTGCAGTTGATTTCCAGTAGAGATGTCCTCCACAATCCCCTGCATGAAATTCATTAAGCACTTTATCAGTTTCATCTTTTAATAGACAATTCAACAAAATTCCTTCATGATTTTTCCAAAATAGAGTGCTATCTAAAATACAATATTTCAAAGATGCCATTTTTAAAAATCTTCTTTTCGTTCTGGACAACCCTGGAGGAGCTTGCAGGTTTAATAAAACATGAATTATATCAGTGTACCAGGGTGAATCTAAGAAAGCTTGACTGATCTGTGGAGTCGCCATCTCCTGCTCGTTATCCAGTTCATTGATGTCTAAGGCTTGGCAATTGGTTTCTGTCATGAGTTGGGCTAAACCTTGGCCTTTTATGAGTTTTGTTGACTTAATCTCAATATGATATTCTAAAATGGTAGCTATCCACTTACCTAGTTTACCTTCAATGCCATCTTGAGTCAAAATATCTTTAACTACTGCATTAGGCACATAAGCTATCACATGAGAATATAATATGTAGACTCTGAAATATTTAATTGCTTTTACCAATGAAAAAGCCTGTTTTTCCATAATATTGTATTTTAGAGATGCATCCCTCAGTGCTTTACTAAAAAATGCTATTGGCTTTTCACACCCTTGGTCATCTTTTTGAAGTAAAACAACTGCAACAGTATGTTCAGAAGCAAATGAAAAAATAATAAAGTCTCTATCAAATTTAGGACTGGTCAAAACTGGTGTCCTTGTTAAAGCCATTTTAATTTCCTCGAATGATTGTTTGGCTTCTATAGTCCAGTCAATGCTTGAATCTTTCCTCAACATGTTAGTTAGTAATCTAAGTAACTCTGCTAGACTAGAAATAAATCTTCTCAAGAAGTTAATTTTTCCTATGAATGCTTGCAACTCTTTTATGTTTCTGGGGTGGGGTATTTGCAAAATTGCTTGAATTCTTTCTGAATCAATCCTAATGCCATCTTTAGAAATAATGTGCCCTAAAAGCTTTCCTTCTTCCAAACCAAACAATGACTTCTTAGGATTTAAAGAAATTCGATATTTTCTGCACTTTATAAATACTTGCCTTAGGTGATCTAAATGTTCTTGATCTGTTTTAGAAAAAACAGTCAAATCATCTAGGTAAATAACCAGAAAATCATGTATCTCTTTAGAAAAAGCAATATCCATTTCTCTTTGAAATGTAGCTCCTTCATTCTTGAGCCCAAATGGCATTTTGACATATTTAAACGTACCCCATGGTGTTGTGAATGTTGTTTTATCCTGATCATCAGGATGAACCAGAATCTGGTTGTACCCTGAAAATCCATCCAGTAGTGATATTCTCGAAGATCCTACTACCCTTTGCAGAATATGGTCCATTTTCGGCAGAGGATAGTTGTCTTTTAAAGAAAATTTATTCAAATTTCTTAAGTCGACACACAGTCTAATTTCTCCTGTCTTCTTTCTTGTTGGTACCAGGTTAGAAACCCATTCTGAGAATCTTATAGGAGCTATAATCCCTGCTTCAAACATCCTTTTGATTTCCTTTTCAATTGAGGGTAATAAAACAGGATTTATTCTCCTAAGATTTTGTTTAAAAGGTTTCTGGTCTGGTTTCAAAGGTATAGTGTGTTGAATGATGGATGTATCATAAGATTTGAGGTCTTCATAACTCCAGGAAAAAACATCCTAGAATTATTTTAATAGTTCAACATATTTAACCTTATGATCTTTTGGAAGAGATTTGGACAACTTGACCATTTTGGGATTTTCTGGGGTTCCTAAGTTGCATTCTTCCATATTAGCCTTTACAGGTTCCATTTTCGGTCTAAATGGAATATCATTTGAGTCAAACAGATCTTCCAAAGGAGTTAATCCTTTGGGCAAATGATTATCTTATAAATTGATGATTTCTGTCTCATCTTCTATGATCTCATCAGATTCCATGTGTTTCAAATTTTGCATGTCCTTTTCAGTGAATGTGGTTGGATGTAGCATATGAATTGCCTTTTCTCTTGAAATTTCTATTTTTTGTTCTTTTCCTTGATCAGATTCGTCAATAGTTATATCCTCATCTATATTACAGTTAGAAAACTCATTTTGAAGTATCAAAAAATTATTGATTTGATTGTTATTCACAAATACTTTCCAATTCAAAAGATTGTCTGGTATAGCAGGCCTATGCCTAATTTCAGCTGAAAACTGATGATTAGGGTCGAAAGGTAACTTGCATGTACTAGCAAACATTGCTAAACTGTGAGCATGCAAATTTTGTTTCTTGGGAATCTTGGCAAGTTGGGCTTGTAAAAATGTGTTGAGAATCTCTACAACTGTCTCTCTGTATTGTTTCAATCTCATGTCTTTCGTTGAACATTCTCCTTTAATCTGTTGAATGATTAGTTTGGAGTCTCCTATCATTGATACCCTAATAGCTCCTAACTTCTTGACATGTTTAAGCCCTAATAAAAGAGCTTCATACTCTGCCATGTTGTTAGTGAATTTGAAATTCAACCTATAATCGTGACCCTCTGCATGATTATTCTCAACATTATGTAACCAAATCCCAGCTCCTGCCCCTAGTTTGTTTACTGAGCCATCAAACTCTAAATGCCATAGAATTTCATGTTCATAATCTTCATCAATTGTTTTAAAATGTTTCTTGACAGGAGCTAGTTGTTTAATTTCTTCAGTTATTTCTTGATCATCTGGTGTTTCTTTGTTTTCAGAGATTTCTTCAATTTTAACAGTGGTTTTGTTCATGGTTTCCAATTCTGGAGCTTCTATTTTAGTAGGGAGATCTAACTCAGCATTGTATAAAATAAAAGAATCCATATCAGAATGTACAGAGTAAACAGGGAAGTTTTCAGGCTTCTCATGGCTACTGACTAAGTACTTCATCAAGGTTTCTCTATATAACCTTTTAGGCTGACCAAATATTGAAATAGTTGCATATGACATGTCTAGTTGAATAGACCCTCCAAGTTTAGCACCCCAAGATCTAGACAATAACATACCATATTTAGGTGGAATATCAGCAACTACTATGTCCATTAAAACAGACTTAGCAGGGTATTGTACCAAAGTTGCACACAAATATTTATTCAAACCTAAACATTTTACCTGACTAGAATCAAATGAAAACAAATCTTTGTGCGGTCTGGTAATATCTAGATTTAATCTTTCCATTACTGCTTTTGGCATCAAATTATGAGATGCTCCAGAATCCAACATTGCATTATGGAGTATCTTATCATGAACATTTAAGCTTACATAAAATGGAGGGGTTCCTCCACTTTCTGGTTTTCCATTAACCTCAGGGCCAAAAAGAAGTTTGGGTTGATCATCAAGAATGTTTACCGAATCATCCAATCCAGTAATGTTAATGTTTAGGGACTTGGTAATCTAACTTCTATAGACATCATGTTTAGCCAATTCTGATAAAGGAACAGCTATCTTTATTTTGCCTATTTCAGCCTCTAGATTGAAAGGTTTTTCTGTTTGAGTTTTAGTGTTTTGTACAGTTGGGTTTTCTCTGTTTTTTGGGTCTTCAATGTTTTTTCTCTTTTTCATGAATGAAGTTTTGTTTTGAAGATGTTTCTGGACTAACTTCTACTGTTTCTTCTGCATTTCCCACAGGAGGAAAAGTAGTAGATTGTTGTTTATTGATTGGTTGGTTGTCAGAGACATCTTCAATTATTGGATTTGAAGAACTGGGAGTTATCCTAGACAAAATTTGTACTTGGGGAATGTTTTGTATAGGGGGAATGTTACCTTTACCTTTGACATTTTGTTTTGCAGTTTTCTGTTGTTTCTCTGGCACATCAATTCGTCTACTTCTCAAGTTATACTATTTATGAACTTCATAGATTGTTGTGTCATAACCTTCCTTGAAATCAAAAGTCTCACCCGAATGAGTTTGGAACGTTTCAAGGATATGATTCTCTTGATCGTCCTGGGATAGGAAGACTTCTGGTTCATTTTTGTCATCATTTACATTGTTTATTTCTACATCTTCTGTAGGTTCTTCAGAAGTTGAACCTTCAACAAAGTTTTCTTGGAAAGGTGGCCTAATGTTTTGGTCAGGGACATTCTTTCCACTATTTTGATTCAGATTCCTCCTAAAGTTCGGGTTTCTTGCAACATTCTGATTGTCAGTAGAAGACTTTCTTTCAATGGTTTCCACTCTGTCTCCTAATCTTTCCATACCTTTAATGATTACATCCAACTTCTTTTCAAAAGATGAAGGTTCTTCATTCATAGGCATTCTTCTTTCTGCCCTAGCTCTGGCTCGTTTTTCTATCAGATTTGCTTCTACACTCACCACTATGCTTTGCATTTCCTCTAGTGTTTGAGGAGCTCTTTCCCTGAGGGAATAAGCTATATCAGAGTCAAAACCATCTGGAAATTTAACTAATACAGAGTCAGGTGGGGGTCTTAGGTTTTGAGGTACTGCATTATATGCTTCGTTGAATCTTATGATGTAATCTTGCACGGTTTCATTAGGTCTTCTTCTTAATTTCTCAAATTCTGATAGGATCTAAAGAGGATCCTTCTTTTTCTCCCATTTGTTCAAAAATGCTCTATACAAAGCTTCTAAATCAGCAATACTGTTCGGGGCAAGAGCCCTAAACCAAGTTCTAACTTCTCCAGTAAGACTCTGAACGAAAATTCTCATTCGGATATTTTCAGTATCAATCTCATAAAACTCCAAGTAATCAGTCATCCTTTTGGTATGTTGTTGAGCTGTGTAAGTACCTGATCCATCAAAAGGTGTGATCTTACTTTGATAATCTTGAGGTAAAGCTGGAGGGTTGGCTGGTAACTGTAAAGGGGCATATCGATTAGCCATTAGAAGATAAAGTGAAGTAATAGGAGTTGATGGTCTGGCAGGAGGAGATGGAGGAGTAGAAGGGGTGACAGGTGTTTGAAAAGCTTGATAAAAGGTGACTGAACTTGGAGATGCTTCAGTAATCACAGAAATGTTCGAACTTTCTTCAAAGGTTTGTTCAGATTGAATGGAGTTCTGTAATTGTCTGTCAAGATAATGTGAAACAAATCTATATTGCAAATCTTCAAAGAACAATGGATATGGAACCAATCTAGATAATTCAGTTTCAGAAAAATTCACAAATAAAGATGTTTCAAATCGTGCATCAAAAGGAATGTCATCAATATATATAATTTTCACAGGACAAGATGCAGATCTAGAAAGTGGTCTAGAACTTCCTGAACTTTCGTGACTTCCTCTTTCAGAACTTTCTTGACTTCCTTGTCTTCTAAGAATCCTAGGAATCAGATTTGGATTTTCAAATATTGGTGGTGTATTAGGGTCAGGGTTTGACCTAGTATGTCGAATCCTTTCTGAAGCCAGTTTTCCTAGACTATGTGTTTTTTGGATTTTTGATTTTAATTGAAAGAATAAATACAACTTCTACAAATTCTTTAAGAAATAATGATGTATGATTAAAATTTTCTCAAAGATCTGTTAAACTACAGAATCTGATTGAAAATTTTGAAAGTAAAGTTCAGTATATAAGCTAAATCAGAGATAGACTGAAGCAACTTTTATTTACTTTTGCAATTGCAGAGCAAAAGCAATTTCAAAGGCTTCCTGGCTGATATTCAGACTCTGTCTATAGCTTACAAATCAAACAATAGTATCAATAAAATGATTTAGATCCCCAGTATGGTTGCCACTATGTTATCACTCAGGTTTTCCTAGAAGTTGTGTAAGAGGAAAGTATACCCGAGGTAACCACAAACCAACCTTTTAGATGCAGAATCTAGCCAATCTGCATCCAGAGAGGGCTCTCTCTTTATAATTTATCTTTGTTCTTGGAAGGCTTTAGGCTAGTTATAGATTCAAGAGTTTGTTTTGGGAAAATGGTGGAATCCACAAACTAAGGGCAAGGTTGAGGGCTTTCAGTCCATTGGGCTATGGAGTCAAAGGATGGCTTTACTGGATTTCTATTCTAAACACAAGATGGTATTACAGGGCAAGATAACTAGACAGAGAAACATCCTTAAAATTTAAAGTGGATGGGATGATTTTGAAGGGATGAAAGGCAGCTAAGAATCTTTCACCATGTTCAAAAGAAAGAAATGAGATGACTACAAATAAAGAGCAATGACGAATTCTTTATTATAGTAATCAACAATGTTTAAATTATCAAAGCAAGAGCATTTAAGAATTCATGATTATAACTAATTTAGAAGAAAACATTAAGAACAACCACATTTGAAATCAGAGTACAATTAAGCAAATTCTGATTTAATCCTTTATGTAAATTATTCAGAAATGGACATAATGATATTATAAAATAATATAAAACTTCAGACAAAGGGTAGAAACACTTATTGAACAGTAGTCCAACACATGAATCCTGCAACAAGTCCTGTGCTTCAAATCGTCATCCAGTAAGCCACGAATAAATTTCTCCAAAATGCTTTTATTCCGAAAATCTCAATGTTACAGCAAAGTAATAGAATCCACCCTCAATACTCTCTTTGAGGGTTTATTTATACACAAAATAATTGCAAATATCTCACACTATCTTAGCCTATAATTTGGGGTGACTAAGGGGTAATTTACAAATAAACAGGAGACAAATGGTCTCGTAGATAGCATAATAAGTAACTGCTGATGTGTTGTTTCCTTTCTTTGTGGATGTGCTGGAGGTAAGTGCTAAAAAAGGGCTCGTTGCTGTCTTTTGGAGTAATTTGCTTTGCTTGCTTGATACTCTTTGTCTTTACGGATACTCTTTTAACCTATGTAACTGATACTCTTTCATCTATACTCATTTTATCCTTTACCTAATAGTAAAGATAAAATTTTCATCCTGAAGATAACATTTATAGAATTTCCAACATTTCATTCCACCATTGATTATCTGGTATCATAGTTCTTTTGAGCTTTCTCAATGTTTCATCTGCTTCTGTGAGTTTGTAAAAGGTGGGCTCATTAGGAAATAGATACTTTATTTCATGTTCCAAATGAAATAGATTCCTCACTCTATCATAGATGTTTCTCCCTGTTGGTAATGTTGATTGTGGTATACTAGGAGAACAAGTAGCTGTATTTTGAGCATGAGCATTTATTTTCTTTACATAGGTTTACAAGTCCATTATTTGATCCTCTGAAAGCATAGGACTTGGTAACCCACTGTCCAACAAAGCTTGAAATTTCTCTCTGAAAATATTGATATCAACCAAAATATCAGTGCACTTCCTTTCTAAATTCTACATGAAAGTTCTTTTGATGAAAACTCTCTTTATTTCCAAAACTGTGCCGGTCCTATCCTCAATCCCTAATACTGCAAGTTGTTGTTTTGTCCTGGTGTTCAAAAATTGAATGAGCTGATTGGCCTGCTCAGGCCTGCCTCTTAATTCATTTCTGGTTCTGTTTATTTCTTCTTGGGCTATTTTAACCAACTCATTTTGTTCAAAAATATCTTGAATAGAAGGCCAAATGCCCTTTATTAACTCAATGATGTTACCCCAAAGAATGTAATTTATTTCCTTTAAAGGCTTTTCCAATGAAAGATCTTTTTCCAAAGCCTGAACCAATTTTTCCAATCTTTTTATTTCCCTGGTGTTATCAGCAACTGTCTTTTTAGATGTATCATATTTTTCCTCCAATTTTACTAATTGCAATTTCGTTGTTTGGAGTTCTGTGACCCTTAATTGTAGACTTTCCATCTGTTTTATTAATTCATCAGAACTCAAACCAGAAGTGTTTACCTGGGATGGCTGTGTTTACTGACCTGTTGTTGTAGTACCTATTGTTGATGTCTGCCTGATAGTTTCCTGTTCCTGCAAAGCTTGTTCCAATTCCTTCTCCGTATCACTTAGTCGCTCAGTCATATTTAGGAGCAACTCCATTATTTCTTCCTGTGAATTCCCTTTTAGAACTTCTTGGGTCTGAGGGTGCCTTGAGGCTGGCAATTTTAGCTTCTTTCTCAGTGCAGCTATGTCATCATCTTTCTTCTTTATTAATGCCTCAATACTTTTAATGTCTTTGGGGTTGTGACCCAAACCAATGATTATGTCTTCTAATGACTTTATTCTGTTATCTTTGGCCTGTGAAGAGGCCTTCTCAATTTGCAATCGTGCAGTTGTGTTATTCAAAGAATCCTGCAGCGTTATAGCTGCCATGGCCTTATTGGTAAGAGTAGAATAGACCATTTCCCCAGTTTGTCTGTGTAGCTCTATCTGGTCTAGAGGATGAATGTCCTTTGCCAGGACCTCAAAATTTGTTCTGATGTAATCAGCTGCTGAAGTGGGCTTTGGCACCTTTGTCTTGAAGTGGCTCATCAACATTTTTCCTTCTGAAAGGTCAAATGCTGACATTAGCCTTTCTTGATTATGAGGAGCCATTTTCATATATTGATCATATACCTTCATTTTTAATGGATCATTCTTTGCTTTAATATTAATGAAGGTTCTTTTAATATCCCCTGTATCTGTTTTTGGTGGTCTGAAAGAGGATACCTCAGTACTCAATTGCTTTTGTAAAGCTTTTCCTTTCTGTGCTGTGTTTGTTTCACTAACTGTGCCAGTTAGTTGACTGTCTTCCCTCCCATCATCAAACACTTCATCTATGATTTCCACTTCTGGAAGTGGATTTGGTTTCTGTTTCTTGGCCTGATGTACCTGTGAGGTTTCTTTTGGAGGAGTGGTGCCTGGAACCTGCCTTTTCTTTCCTATCTTCACATTTGATGGGGTTTGTAACTCTGGAACTTGTGGATGATTTACCTGAGTAGGAGAAACCTGTGATTTATCAGGTGCTTTGGAAGTTTGTGGTTTCTCTGCCATGACCAAAGTTTCAATAACCTGGATTGCAAGTTCCTTTCCTTTGCCCTTAGATTCTGTTACAACTGATGAACTGCTTTCCTGTAATGTGTGCTGTAGAGTTGCTGCTGAAGAAGTGGCAATGTAGGGTACCTGCACTTGACCATAAGATTCTAGGTCAAAGTTCTTCTCAACATCTTTCATAATTTTATTCATTTTGTCAGCTTCACTTTCTTCCTCAACAAGTGTTCCTTCAACCCATTCTTCTTGATTGGCATATTGTTCTAGATCAGGAATCTTGTGGTGTATATAAGGGGATGATTTATTCTTTAATCTCTTTTCACAAATAAAACCAAATGGGTCATAAGGAATCCAACGGAAAGATGTTTGGAACTTTCTTTGTAATATATTTTCTGCCTCTCTCTCGGCCTCCCTAGAGTTGCAGATGAAAGGACCTAATTGACTTTTGATCCTTAATTGAGCTTTCTTCTTTACACTACAAAAATGGATCACATCTGAATTTTTCATTTTCCTGAAGTATTCCAAGGCAAAAATCCTCATGGGCACATATCTTGGTAACCTGAATGGATGTAATTCACATCCATAAATTCTGATGACTGTATGGTTTTGATACAAATACCAATCCCCAACTTTATAAGTCCTTGAAAATTGCAAGGTCTTTTTTATTTCATTACTGAGCCTTGGGGGAGAGAGTCTTGTTAACAAAGTTGTTGCAGGATATACAAACTGATCAATGAATTCAGTGTAGGAATAGGGAGAATCAGAGGAAGAATGAATTATGGGGACCAAAAGATGACTGACCTGGGGTTTCCCTTGGCATCAAGTTTTTGAATGGGGAAAGGGAAATTTTCTGACTGATAGTAGATAATGAGATGATAGATGACTGAGGAATATTTAAAAACTTTTTCATCATCTAGCCTCATGAATTGATCATGGATCTTGTTGGCTATGAAGGAGGCAAAGTCATATTTAATCTCAGGAGGTTGCCCAGGAGTAAAAATGGATAGCAAAACCAAGGTTATCTCGTCCACATATTCACTGGTGTTGAATCCCAAGACAAAAGATATCATATTTACAATGAGGCTTCCCAATGTATTGAAATAATAAAAACCATAGGGAGGAGACCCTTTTGGCTGATGCTCAGGCAACATGAAATTCTGACACATGGATTTTAGCTTTTCTGGGGTTAATTGCCTGGTCTTCTCAATCAATTCTTCCATGGACAATGGTCCTAGTTCTTGGTCTGGTTCAAAGTGTAACATGGCATTGATAGCCTGAGGAGTAATGAGAAACATAACACTTTGATCAGGAGATATTACAGCCCTTTGAGTGGGATCATAGTTTGAATGGCAATAATGGATGATTTCTGGGAAATAAATGACTGAAGGGATGAGATACCTTGGGAGATTGGATTCCCACAACCCTATAAGATCTTGTCCCTTTGAGTATTCGTCTCTGCAGCGACAATAACTCAATAGGGGACTTTCATCAAAATGAAAGTCTTTAATATGAAAATCTCTATCAACCAAAGGTAAATATTCCAATTCACGGTGACGAGCATTCAGTGGAGCTATATTCAAAGCTACTGGGGCCTCCATTTTGGTTCTTGTGGATTCAAAATGGAGGTTTCTGGTTTTCTTCTCAGGCCGGGCGTGATTTCTAAAATGAAGGAAATTGGCACAATTTGTTGGTTCAGGGAGCAATTACACAGTTTTAAAACCTCTGGGGAAGATCTCAGTGATGATTTTTAATCACTAATTCAACGAAAAACAAAGAAAACTGAGTTTTACTTGCAGTCGAGGTGGAATGGGATAAATACCTGTTTTTAGAAGAAGGATGGTTCATAACAGGTAACAGGTGATGGCGGGAATGTACTCGAACACGGGTGCAACGGAATCTTGGAGTGAATCAGATAACACAGTCAATTTTAGTGGAAATTCGAAAATCGTAGCAGGGAGCGCTGTCGTTTTCAATAATGAAAATAACAGAAAACACGAAGAATTGGCTTAATTTACAATTTAAAGGGTTTTTTTAGTTTTCCGAGGAGTGACGTCATTAATGTACGGGCTGACGTATGCAAGGTCGGGCGGTAAGCGGTAAGCGGTAAGTCCCCGCACCGCTTTTGAGCAAAGGCGGTATTAACTGCGAGGGCAGCGATTCCACAAAGGTGTTGACGCGTGGACGGGTGACTAGTCAAATACCACCCATCCCCCGCTAGTTAAAACACTGACAAGGGATGGGTAGCGGGGTGAACGCTGGCCGTAGATCTTACAGTGGGAGATCGGACGGCGGAAAGAACAAAAAGATGCTGGGGTTTCGATGTGCGGGCCCGGCGGGGTTTTAAACGCAATTAACTCTATTTAAACATCCCGGGGGGTATATAATAGGCGGAAAGATATGTTTATTAGTTAATTCAGATAATTAACTAATTCCATGGTTTATAAAGGAAATAGGGGTCGCGGTGGGGTTAAAAGGTCGGGTGAAAAGCCAGGTGGATGAGCCACGTTGGCGTGGGATTTTCCAAAGTTTAGTTTCGAAAAACTTCAGGTTTTATTTATATTTTGGGTTTAAACATATATATCATATGTTTAACGTTTTATTTTTCATATATATGTTTTTATTTTATTATATGGTAAATTAACAAATGTATTTAACTTACCATAGGGGCGGGTTTACAGTATAATGATAAATTTAACCAAAGGGCGTATAGTGGGTTTTTATTTGAATGCGCGGGGAAATAAACACTTTGGTTAAACTTTATAATAAAGGGGTTTTATTTGGGTTATTTATAAAAAGAGAGTTATATACTTAGGATAGGGTATTTTACTAGGGATTTAGTAAATAGAGTTAAATGTAAATGTGACAAAGGACAAGGAAACTCAAAATATTTTGCACATCTAAGAAAGTGACAAATTTTGAAGTAAATTGCAATATCTTATCTTCAACACTTAAACTTAGAATAGCAAGATATCATGAGGGATTTTTATGGAATTTTGCATGATTTTCCTAAGTAAAATGGGATTTTACTTAGGACAAGGTTAAAGATGGATGATTATAATGATGAATTATCTCAAGTACTTAGGTCTTTTTGATCATTAGGCCGAGGGTTCTGTCCCTCCGTGTCAAGGAAATGCCTTGAGCCCCTCTCGATCTCCAAATACCTTAGTGCTTTGGGGGAAATTAGTAAAACTTTTAGGGAAAGTAATGAGGGAAGTTAATGAGTTTGAATTTTCTTGCCTGATTTTCCAAGGTATTTCCCGCTTTATCATTTGTGATGAAAGTAAAGGATCAAAAAACATGTAGCAAGATCATTCATCGTATAACACTTTGCAGCACCATCTACCTACCCTATCTACTTGACACTACCATTTTCTTCTTTATTAGGGTGCATTTAGACTTGCAAACCTCTATCAATACTTTTTACATGATAAATCTATCTATTTCTACCCTTATTACATCCAAGGGCTCAGATTGAACTGTTGAGCACCTTTTATTCACTCTACCTATTTACTTATCTGCCAAGATTAAACTGTTTGGTCAGATATTTATTCTCTATTCTATAACATGAAATTGAAATATGAGTAAGTCAAGTTTAAACAGTTTGACTTATTCATGAATTGTGGCAAAGGTTGGACAAGCTCCACACAATTGCTTTATTGCAAAAAATGAAATAGTAGTGGCATTTGGATTTGCACACTTTCCTTGGTCTATCTTTTGTTTGGGGTTCATTTCTTTTCACTTTTTTTGACCATTTTATTTTTCTTACCCTTTGATTTTCTTTTAGGGTATACCCTCTTTACATTTTTTAAATTTTTTTATTTTTGGTTTTTCAAGAATATGGAACACCTTTGCTCAAGAAAAAGGTTTGAACATATTCCATAGTTCAATCAAGACAATAATGAAAGATGAAACCTATTGGTATAGGAGACTAACAACCAGCATGAATTATTTTCTGAGCTGTGGTATCGCCTCCAAAATGACCTCCTGCTGGTCCATCATGCAATTCCTGCAAAACCTTTTCGGCTTTAGTCTTTTCAAGACATCTTAATAAAATTGAATCATAATTTTTTATGAATAACACATTATCAATAATCTCATATTTAATAGCCTTTAACCTTAAAGCATGCTTACTCTTATAACTGAGATTAGAAGGAGCATACCCATTTTTCAAGTAATAGATAAGATCAGCATACTGAGATTCAGAATCTGTAACACTTATCTGACTTACTTGAATATCTTGATTTGAATCTTGATTTTCTGGTATGTTATGAGCTCCTGCCAATAATCTGCAAAAACCTTGTCCTCTAACAATCTTAGCGGGTTTAATATCAATATCATATTCTTGCAAGGCTGTTACCCAGTTAGCTCTCTTTTCTCCTACTTCTTTTTTAATTAATAATTTCCTCACCGCAGAGAATGGGACAATGATTTTGGTATGTGTTTTCAAGAGAAAAGGTCCAAAATGTTTGATTGATTTAAACATTGCAAAGGCTTGTTTTTCAACATCAGAATAATTAAGCTCAGCTCCTTGTAGATTTGAGCTAAAGAAATAAATTGGTGCTTCGATTTTCTGATCATTGAGCTGTGTTAAAACAGCTGCATAGGATGTTTCGGTGGCCAAAGTATACAAAATAAAATCTTTAGAAAAATCCAGGGTATTCAATGCTGGTGCGTTAATAATCTCTTGTTTGATTTCCACAAAGGCTTCTTTCTCTTTATGCCCCCATTTGAATACTGAATTCTTCTTGATCATATTTTTCATAGGTAAAACAATTAAAGAAAAATCAGGAATGAATCTTTTAACAAAATTGATCTATCCAAGAAATGATTGCATGGATTTTTTGTTATGAGGTAAAGAAATATCAGAAATTTCTTTCACTCTGTCTGGATCAATATATATACCATCTTTTGACACAAAAAATCCTAAGAGTTTTCCTTCATCCAAAGCAAAGAAAGATTTTTTTGGATTTAAGGAAATACCAAACCTTCTACATCTTTCAAATATTTGCTTTAGATCATGTAGATGATTGGCTCTCTTTTTTGAAAATACTGTTATGTCATCAAGATAAACAACAACTGATTTATTGATCAGACCTTTAAATGCTATGTCCATGGCTCTTTGGAAAGTTGCTCCCGCATTTATTAGACCAAAAGGCATTTTCTGATAAGCATAAGTTCCCCATTTTGTTCTGAAAGTTGTTTTCAATCTGTCATCTGGATGAACTAAAACTTGATTATAGCCTGAAAATCCATCGAGAAAAGACATAAGTTCAGAACTAGCTACCTTTTGAAGTATCTGCTCCATGGTTGGCAATGGGAAATTGTCTTTTAAACATGCCTTGTTTAAATTTCTGAAATCAATACAGATTCTTATATCACCATTCTTCTTCCTTACAGGTACCATATTGGAAACCCAGTTGGAGTGCCTGACAGGAAAAATGATCTTGGCTTTTAAGAGTTTATTAAGTTCTGATTTGATTTGTCCTTCAAGATTTGGATGAACCTTCCTTAACTTTTGTTGAACAGGTTTAATATCAGGAAGCATTGGAATTGTGTGTTGAATAACCGAAGTATCATATGTTTTTAAATCATCATAATTCCAAGCAAAAATGTTTTTTATATTTGTTCAAGAGTTTAATGAAAGCATTCCTTTCCTTTGGTGTTAAATTGAGTCCTAAATTAACGTTTTGAGGTTTAGAGTCAGAACCAAGATTTACTAATTCAAACTTCAAAGTGGAACTTTGGAGTTTAGCATTAGTGACTTTATTGAATCTGTCTTTAATATCATATAAGTCCTCTAATTTAACAACAGATTTTGGAATGGGATTTTCATTACCTTTAGAGGCAATTTGAAAATCATGATCATCTTCGTCAATAATTTTTTCATCATATGATTTCTCTGAAGTCATGAAATTTAAAATATCTTTATCATGATAGAATACTCTCCAATTTGTAACATTATCTGGGACAGATGGATGAAAAATCAATTCTACAAAAAACCTATCAGGACTGCAATCTTCAGCAGGCAGGAGTTTAGATGCAACATTAGCTAACAAGTCAGCTGATGTATTTTGATTCCTAGGAATAGGAGAAATATTGAACGCTAAAAAATGAGTGGTAAGATCTTGTAATAGGGTTTGATAGTGTTTAAGAAGTCCTGAAAGGCAATGAATAGTATTCCTAACTTGTTTTATAACAATTTTGAAATCACCAAATACTTTCAAGTATTTAACATCTAACCCTATAGCTTTATAAAGTCCTTGAACTAAGGCTTCATATTCTGCGGTATTGTTCGTACACTCAAATTACAACCTACATGATAGCATGGTTTTATCTCCATATGGATTAATTAAGATGCATCCTGCTCCAGCTCCATCACTAGACTTTGATCCATCAAAATATAATGTCGAAAATAAATATTTATCTATTGAATTATCTATAATTACATCAGAAATATTTACAATTCTGGAAGAATCAGATTGTGAAAAAATTTCTATTTGAGAAACAAAAGTATTTACAAAAAAAGGTGATTGAGGTGCTTCAAATTTTACAAGAAATGATTAAGTAGAATAACCTCCAAGGATATTGTTATTGAATACCACAGGATCATTAGGTTGTTCAAATTCAGTGACAGTGTGCGTCATATGTTTTTCTCGTTCAACTTTGATTTGATTTGGTTTCCCTTTGTAGGGAAGCCACATATGCGAATAATCAGTTGAGATATAACCATTGATTTTTGCAGACCAGTCCCTGCTTAAGATTAATCCATAGAATTCAGGAATATCAGCAATCAAAATATCAATTCTTTGGACAATCCTAGGATCATAAGTTAATCTAATAGTAACTGAATTGATTTCTCCTACAACTTGAACTTTAGAGTGATCTAATTGAACAATATGAACTGTTGATTTCTGTGGTTCGATATTCAATTTGGCACAGACAGAAGTAGGCATTATATTGGAGGAGGCTCCAGAATCAATCAAACAATTGTGCAGATTTTCATTGTACATCTCATAAGTCAAAAGAAAAGGAGGAGTCTGAGAATTTGAATTTTCTCCAATCAGCACGGTATCAGTAGCATCTACCTTATCTGGTGGCTTACCAGCTCCCCTAGCTGCTTTTGCAACTACACCACTTGGTAAAGGAGCAATTGGTGCAGCGTTTAATTCTTTTAATAGCAACTTTTGTTGGTGTTTTAGTTTGCTGAGTTCATGTAAGGAAATGTTTGCTTTAATCTTTTTCATGTCTTCAACAATGTTGTACTCCATAGGATTTGACACCACTAAAGTCTTTGTTGTCGATGTGGGAGGATTAGAAGAGGACGGCTGATTCTGAGTAGGTAATGGAGAAGCTTTCTTTGCAGGAGATTTGTCTTTAGTACTTGGAGTTGTAATTTTCTTTTTAGGAGCTTTTTGTACAGGCTCCGATGTAGATTTACTCCTAGTACTTACAGGCATAGCTTCTTGTTCTACCTCACTATCAGAATTAAGGAGAATAAAATCCCACATTCCATGCAATTCAGCTATTTCTTCATTCTCATCTTCCTCATCTAATACCAAATATGTATCTTCTTCTTCTTCCTCTTCTTCTGATTCTGCATTAGAGATTGCATTAGGAGGTTTAGATTCAACTTGGTTTCTTCTGAAATTTTGGAATGGTTTTTTGGTAGAAGTTTCAGCTACTTGTTTTTTAATTTCAACCATTTCATTTGACATGGTTTTAAGAACTTTCTGTAAACCTTCCATGTCGTATGGATCTTTGGCCTTTTTCTTTGAATCATATTTGAAGCTGACTTTCTTTGATTTCCTTTCCTTAATAGCATTTTTATTTTCTAGAGAAATAATTCGTTTCTCTACTGCAATAGCCTCTTTCATATTCTCAGCTAATGTAGGCTTTGCAGCTCTATCTACAAAAATTGCTATGTTTGAGGGTAAGGCAGTTATGTACCATTCACTTATGACTTGTTCACTAGGCCTTGAATCTGTGTGGATTTTGTTCAAGAGTTTGTTGAATCTAGCGTTGAAATATTTAATTGGTTCCTTGGGTTCTGCTTTCAAATTTGAGAGATCGTTGATTAAAGTAGCTATTGATATGTCATCTCCAAATTTGGTTAAAAAATGATCTGCAAAAATGGCCCAACTTGTTATGGATCATGATGGTAATGAAAAGTACCAGGATCCTGCTTCCCCTTGAAGAGTATAAGGGAATAGTCTGACTACAACATCTTCATGTATGAATCCTATCAAATTTACAGCCAGCATAAAATTATTGACGTGTTCTTCAGCTTGAATGTTAAGATCTGGACTAAACTTTGGAAGCCATTTTCCAGGATTGTCAGGTAAATCATGTAAAGGTGCAGGCATGTTGAAAGCTCCTGGAGTAGCCCATGGTCTAGCCATTATTGGAACAACTATTGGAGGAGTATTAGAGGCTGGTGGTGTTTGAATAGAAGTTGTTGGAATAGATGATGTTGAGATTGATGATGATTGAGCAGATGATGTGGAAACAACTGGACTTTGTTGAGTTGGGCTTTCGGAAACAGGTAATTGAATATTATATGAAGAACCTATATCACTTACTGATTCCGATTGAGTTTTTTTTGTCTTGACTCTACTAGGTAAAGGGAATTATTTCAGAGAAATACCAAGTTTTTCACTTTGAAGCCTAGTAAGAGGTTTTGAAGAAACAAATTTTGAGCTTACACTACCTTCAGATATTTCAGACTCATCAAGGGATAATGAGAATCATTTCAATTTACGAATTAAATCCTGAACTTCGGGAGACTCGGGAGTTTGATCGTCTGATTGTTTTGAGATTTTGGTAGTGGGTGTCTGAATATTCTTCTCAATTTCTTCTATAGGATTTTGTATTTCAGAAGAAATTGAAGAAGTTGATGAGGGTGTTTTGCTCTCAGAATGGCTTGTGGGTAAATATTTGCTTGCCATTCATAGCTCAAGCCCTCCTTCTAGTGCCAAAAATTTTGAAGCCTAGAAAATCTCTACTTCAAACATTGGGGAAAACCACCCGGGCGGGACCTTAGGATAGCTCCTTTTCCGTTTGGTATGGTGGCTCCGACTGGATTTAAAGGACCAGTTTCCTTATAACTGAATGGGTTGGTGATGGGTTGATTTGGATGGGTGAAAATGGGACTAAATTGACTGAAATAAAACTATTTAAGTTAAACTAAATACTGATAAAGAAATTCTAACACTAACTTGGGCAATTATATGTGAATACAACTTAAGATTATTCCAATTTAATAATAACCATAAAAATGTATTATCATTTAAATTGAAATGTGCATAAACAAATAAAAATAACTCTGTTTAAGAAATTAAACAGAGTTGTATTAGCATATTGCATTCATCATTGTATACCATCTATATATGCTTATGAAAGATAACGTTTCAATTATACTCAGAAATGATATATAAAAAAAAACGTTGTGAAAACCAAATATATATAAATGATAGAAAATTTCAAAGCGAATATCATAAGACAAAAGAAATCAATAGTGAACAGATAGAAATACATCATTCATCTTGAAGACTTTCAAATGAAATCTGATACTCTAATCCAGTAACTCTGATGCAAAATCAAATTCCAAAGTATAGAAATGCAACACTTCAAAGATAATTCCGCATAAAAATCACCAGATGTGATCCTTTAAAAAAAAATATAAGTCAGTGGAGTACAAAAATGTAATCTCCAAGTCAAAAATATTAAGATCCAGGACCCTTCTCTAAATGCATGAGAAGGGTTTAAATACTACTTAGCTAAATCTAAAAATAGTCTATTACAAAAATTAAGGATTCGGTTTAATGACCGTCCTTTTCCTAGGCTAAAATACAGTAAAATTAAAACTAAATCTAAAAATAAAGACTATTAACTAACTACTTATGAACTTGATCTTTAAACTTGCAGGCATCTAGCATAGTTTTGAGAAGATGCGGTTGGTCGACTTCAGAATTCAACTGTCCTAAAAAGACAGAGTCGGCAAGTGTGGGCGCAATCTTCTCTGTAGAATTTATGATAAAATTAAGCGCACTGTGCTGACTGTGTAGCTTCACTAAGTATGTCCAGTAAGAGTCCCAGTTTAATCTTGTTATCCCTTGGATTGATTTTTCTCTTTCTTCTGCCTTTTTCCTCCATTCTGTTTGTAGTTGATGTGCCTGTGGGAGATATCCCGGAACAGTTTCTGAGATCAAATTTGCTTTGTGAAAATTATCATTTACACAATCGGTAAGATTTTTTGCAGTTGTAGCTGCCTCCTCTGCTGCCTTCTCCACCCTTCTGATTTGTGCATCCCAGTTATTGAAAAGTATCTCTTTATGGTTTTCATTAATAATGGGTGCACCAGCTTTTCTGCCTTCTTCTATTTTTTTCCATACTAAATAATCATTGATATTTTCATTAATCAAATCATAATCATTTCGTAAATCTACGACATGATTTGTGATTTTATCACTCTCTTGGCAAAAAGAATTCCATTGCAAGATTTTTTGGCATTAAACTTTATCTTGTTGCAGTAGTTGATTGTTTAAAGAGATAGTTTCTAAAATAAATTCTGGAAGCTTAGGATCATCTTTGTGCTGGTATTGAATAATCTGTATTTGCTTTTTTTTATCAGCCAAGCTTTTTTGATGTCCTATTTTCATTTCTTGAAGTTGTTGTTGTAACTCTTCGAGTTTCAATTGTGCTTCGTTATTGGCCTGTACCTGTTGCAATTGCTGTTGTAGAAATTTTATCTGTTCTTCTCTTTCTTTCAACAAGAGTTGTATCTCAAATGCCTTGTCAATTGTTGCAGAAGCATAAGCCCCTGTCATTTGAGATAACTTAGCAATATTATCAGTAGGTTCTGTGGCAGGATCTTTCCACAAAACATCTAGTTGTTCTGCTTCAGTAGCAATTGTACCTTCTGAATTTCTCTTTTTTCTCTGTTTCTTCACTACTGCTTTGTATTTTGGGCTGCAGAATACATCTAGAGGAGGAATTTCCTCTACATTAAGTCAAATTTCAGAAGAGGGTGTGATTATTATGTGTTCAGTCACTGTGACTGTGTTGCTTGTTCCTGTGCTCAAAAATTTGGTTGTCTGGACAGGGGTCTGTACATTCGCTACATTAATCAATTGGTTAAAACTCTCCCATTCTTTGTCTAACTCAATGATGACTGGCTGTTGTTGTACATTGGTTGGAAGAGGATTTGTCTGTTGAGAAGTCAAAATTTTCTGTTGAGTAAGTTCTTTTGATTGCGCAGAATCTTTCATGGATTCTTTCATTTTATCTTCCTTTTCATTAGACTTATTGGAATGTTCAGAAGTTTCTCTGTCAGATTTAGATTTAGATTTATCTGTACTCGAACTGTCGTTAAGACTAACACTAGGAGTTTTCTCCCTTGCGGGCTCTAAGCGTAGATTTTCCAAAGGAATAGGAGTTAGTCTTCTTTCTCTGTAAAGTTTGAATTCCTGGAATTCCTCTGGAGATAACTGCATTTAAGCTGAATTCAAAACTTCTTTAAATGAATTTCTTGCTTGGGACATATCATCAAAAAGATCCTATTCCCCGGAAAATTCCCTTACTCTGATTGCATTGGTAAAATTCTTAACGATATCATTTGGGTCAAATAACCTTCTTGAAAATTTGAATAGTTGTAAGCATGTAATGTTGCTTACTTCTTTGAATGCGTGACCAACATCAAATAGTGAAAATGTTCCATAGTTTATAGGAAATTGTGGCTAAATGCCTTTCTTCTTCTCTTTTAAGTCTTTCGTTAAACCTCCTTGGCCACAGGTCTGATAAGCAATCTCTCGAGCAACAAGTCTATCTGGAATATATAGGGGTAAAACATGGGGGGAAGCAGAGCTTCCAAAAACCCTAATATAAGTGAACAATTCTTCTCCGAACCATCTCAGGACGGGGAGAATGTCGACCTCTGTTTCTGGAGATAACCTTGGGGCATCCTTATTATACAATGTTCTGTACAATGGAAGCATTATACCATGAAAAATTTGGTAAAAATGGGGGACAAACTTAGACTCCCATAGTTCCTTATGGTACAAATGAATAGGCAAAGGATCATGGATAGTCCATTGCCAACCCATCACGGGGAATCTAGAGACAAAAAAGATAGCATCCATGACATAAGCAGATAAATAAAAAGGTGGATAAATCCGCTGAGAAACATTTCGTTTGGACCGGTACTGAAAAATAGCAGTGGTCAAATTATCAGATAAGATTTTGGCCCAGTCTACAATTGTAGAATTAATGCTCGCATTCAACAAAGGGAGTCATTCAGGCAAGATCATATTTATGTCAGGCTTTCCAAAAAGCCTGCATAACATGGCAGCAGCAAAACAATAAGGAGAGGTAAGTGAACCCGTACTGTACATACCTTGTTTGTTTTTCTTCAACGGTTCATCTCTTTTGGTCCACTCCTTTGTGCATTCTGACAAATTAGCATGTTCTCTGGAAAAATCTTCCATGAATTACTTATTGTAAGTCGCCTGAGGTTCCGGCAACTTATACATTAGTCTCAAATCTTCCGTGGTGAATGACCCGATTAGCTCTTGAGCTGGAGTTCTGAATTGCCTATCTGAAATATCAGTGCTGTCCAGCACCCATTTCACCATGTCTGTATACGGGAGAATCCTTGGCCTTGCCACTATCCTATGTAGAAATGAACAAGCCAGTTCTTTGAGGGTTGCCTCAGATGTATTACTAGAACCTACTGTAGCCGCAACTTTCATCACCACAAGATTTTCTTCTTCTAACAAATTATACATTCCTTCCCAAGTGGATATACCGGCATCCTTATTGCAAGCGGTGTCTGCATATAGTGAAGCCATTTCTCTGTTTTCAAAATTTGAGCTCTTCCCCTTCTTACCCATAGTGTTTAGTGAAAGCTTTGTATAGACGTTTGCTCCTTTGTGCCTGCGTTTTACGAGTTAAATGAGAGTAATGGCATGAGAAAGGTGATGAGATTGTTTTAAATGCAAAGGCGGATGAAATATATTATTATAACATGAAATGAATTTCAATCAAAACAAAATCTCATTTACCATTAATTGTCAATCCATTCATTTAATCCAATCATTAAAGCGCATAACAGATATTGATATGTGGGAAGATTTTCTTTGAACAACGCGCTTTTATGAATCTGCGACATTGCGATTTGCGATTTTCTGTGCAATATTGCAATATCGTAATGTCGCAATATCGCAATATCGCAAAATGAAACCATTGCAATTTTATAAATAGCGCAAAAGCATAAATTGTGAAATAGCGCAAAAGCGCACATCGCAAATCTTGCAAAAGCGCAAAATTGTAAATAGCGCAAAAGGTATTCGCTTAACATTTCTATTTTCTACGTTATGCGATCTACGACCAATATGTTTATTGTATAGGCTTTTTCGGATCGCATTATCGCAAAAGTGCAAAATCACATTTTCAGTTTTACAAAAGATATATACCATTTTGCGATGGATGTGCGATTTTGTTTAAAGAATAATTTTATTGTAATCTATCATAAAATTAAGTGTTTCTTAAGGTTCTTTCTAAGGGATTTCTCTAAGTTGATGATAGAAATTTTTATTTGAAAAGGAAAACAAATCCTAATTGATTTTTTGGATTTTTAAACTAAGGGTCCCCATTTATTTAGTATTATTACTAATATTAAAATAAAAAAGGGGGGCTGTTGCTGGTCACAACACTCCCTTATGGGTTTGCACTTATATATTTTTTTCTATATGCATGATGATTATGTGTTGATACATTGTATTTATACTGTTTAATACCTACTAATCATTTGTTAAGATTGTTGTTCCATTATATATTAATTTGATCACAAAATTATGATGGGAATGAGTATAAAAGAAAGTTTAATAAGAACATAACTGCATTAAACTGATACACCCCCCCCCCCCCCCCACCCTCTCAGTTTAACCAAGGGTCCAATAATTGGTATCAAAGCAGGTTCCTTCTGTACTAGTTTAACAACTGGAAGGAGATCCTAGGTCCCTAGGATGGCTAGTCTAAAAGGATGCTCAACAAATCAAGCCCTTTTGTTCACTGGTACAAATTATGCCTTCTAGAAAATAAGAAAAAGGATGTACATAATGTCTCTAGGAATAGAAGCTTGGGCTGCTATGGAATTCGGATATGCCCCAAAGGATTCTGACTCAAAGAAAGATGCGAAACAAGATTTTGTAGCTAATGAAAAAGCCATGAATGCACTCTTAAATGGACTGTGTGAGGCAGAATTTATCAAAGTAATGCACAACAAGACTACCAAAGAAATATGGGATACACTAGAAAACATCCATGAGGGAGAAAAAAAGGTGAAGATAACCAAACTTCAAGTCTATAGAGCTCAGTTTGAAAATATAAAAATGAATGATGATGAAGACATTGGCAACTTTTTTTTAAGGGTTGCAAAAATTGTGAATAAGATGAAAGCTCTAAGAGAAACCATAAAAGAATATGTAATTGTTCAAAATATTTTAATATCTTTACCATCCAACTTTAACCCCAAGGTTTCTGCCATAGAAGAAACAGCTCATTATTAAAATTTGACCATGAAATAGTTACTTGGAAACTTAACTACCAATGAGATGAGACTACCACAGAGGAATTCAAATGTGAGGGAGGCCGCCTTTAAGGCAGAGAAGAAAAAAGAAGAAAAATAAGATACATGCTCCTGCTCTGATGAAGGAGAGGCCAAATTTATCAGAATATTGGATAGAGGCTTAGGAAAGTATAGAGGTAAACTTCCATTTAAATGCTTTAACTATGGAAGATTTGGATAGTATGCTTGTAAGTGTCTGCATAAGAAGACAAAGAAACAGAATCAAGATTCAAAGAAAACCA
>JAXQQM020078997.1:0-15841 GCA_034641835.2 Pinus albicaulis
GTTGTTTGGTCAATTTGGTGTATCCTAAATTGCTAACATAAATGTCAAACCGAAGTTAAATGAGGCGACGAAGTGTGGTGCACTATATGTGCAAGATAACCTATCTCTTACTTTTTGTCGTTTTTGGATTTTTATGAAATTCTAAAAAGACAAGTATGGTTATGAATATTCAAGGCAATGATGTCCTTTATAATGATTTACCAACTTGAAACTGAAAAAGGAATTTGAAACATACAATGACAAAACTTGAAAGGAAATGAAAATGTGCTGCTGAAATGAAAAAGGTGTTGCTAATCTAATAAATCAAAACAGTGAACTAGTGAGCATGAAACCAAACTATTCTTGCTGTTGTCTAAACACAAAAGAAACTATGCTGAAAGAAATCCAAAAGTTGCAATAAAGTAAATCTAAATCAAATTGCATCAACTTGTCTTCTGATCCCTCATCATTAGTCCAGCTATGATTTTCGGAAGTAACCATAAACAACTTGAGTAACTGATATCTAACTTGCAGAAAGTAAAATAATATCAAACCACACATTCATAATTCAATCCCTCACCATCAGTCCAGCTGTGGCTTTCGGAGGTAACTGAAGATGTCATGCACAATTTAATATTTCTACTTGCAGAAAGGAAACTAATATCAAACTACACATCCATAATTCAATCCCTCACCATCAGTCCAGCTGTGGCTTTCGGAGGCAACTGAAGATGTTATGAGAAATTTAATATATCTAACTTGCAGAAAGGAAACTAATATCAAACTACACATTTCATAATACAATCCCTCGCCATCAGTCCAGCTGTGGCTTTCGGAGGCAACTGAAGATGTTATGAGCAGTTTAATATATCTAAATTTGCAGAAAGGAAACTAATATCAAACTACACATTTCATAATACAATCCTTCACCATCAGTCCAGCTGTGGCTTTCGGAGGTAACTGAAAATGACATGAGCAATTTAATATATCTAAATCTAACTACTGAAGCAAATGTGCAAGACTGAAATAAACAAAGCAGTACTGAAATTAAACAAAAACTAAGAAAAATAAATTAGCAGCAGAACAATATTGATTCCATGTCATTAGTCAAAAGATATGCAAATGCCCGGGTTGCCATGAAAAATTATGCTAAAAGCTATGATTTCAGAAAGCAATCTAAGTAAGGAAATATGACAAAACAGAATTGAAAGCAACTTATCTAGAAAACATGTAAAATCCTCCTTGGATAGCAGGGGCCCTCTGCTACCAATTTGGTGTAGTCCTTAGCTCCTTGAAATTGTAATCAAAACACCATCAAGGAACTTCTTTATTGAAAAACTTCACAAATTTACATCCCATTCCATCTTGAGCTTTGTTACAAATCTACTTCCTTATTACTTCCTCACTACTTTCTCATTACTTTCTCATTACCATGATAGGAGAAAGCTTCTCCTATTTATACAAAATATGAGGAGACATCTCATTAATGGGAGTCCATGAATCTCTCCCTCCATCTCTAGAGTTACAATCAAAATAAGAAATGATAAGACACATGTCTTTCTAGAGTTTTAACACAACTTGAGGAATGAGACACATATCCTCTTAGAGTTTCAATACAACAAGGAAGTGAGACACATATCCTCTTGATCCCATAATCTTCTCCAACCAAATTCGAATTTGGCTTTAGAGTGCCACATAAGGGTCTTCTAGAAGTCTCCCTTTGACCTACACATGTCACAAAACTCATAACACATATATAGATATATGAAACTATGTTAATTTTCTAGTTTCTAATCATAAATTCACTTAAAATACATAAAATAAATAACTTTGGAAAACAAGGATCCTAACCCATATATTTATGAAAATGGTTATTTGATGTAGGGTTTTAGGTCAAATGGTTATGAAATAAGGGCTAAATGGTTATGACATAATGGAAATATGTATGAATATGGAGAACATTTTTGAGACTCAACATACCCCCCAACTGAAGTTGTTGCATGTCCTCATGCAGCTATTGCAATGATTCATTTGTCCATGAGTTGATCTTTTATGAGTTTTAACTCATATAGATTCATTCCAAAATTTGCTTTTTGATATTTTCCTTTTTGGCAAAGTATAATACATTTGATTGCAACTTCTTCTTCTTCTTCTTTTTTTTCAATGGTTGGTTCTTGTGTGACAACCATTTTTTTTTTTTTTTTTTTTTTGAGCATTGGTTCTTGTGTAACAATGCTTTATTTTCTTTGTTGCATCAAAGTTCATGAAAACATTTAGAATCAACTACTTCATCAATGAATTGATCATTTGCAAGGCATATAATCTTTTGAATCATGTTGCAACAATAGTTGGTTGGGAAATATATGTGGATGGAAATGAAATGAAAATGTGTGATAGTGTATGACATGTGGATATGAAATGATCATGTTGCAACAATAGTTGGTTGGGAAGTATATGTGGGTGGAAATGAAATGAAAATATGTGATAGTGTATGACATGTGGATATGAAATGATGTCCCTTCCCCCCCCAACTAAAGATATGACAATGTGGAAAAGGGAGTGAGGAATTTTTCCAAAGTTACAATTTTAGCATTATAATGAATTTCATGACTAAAAATTAGAAAACAACATACCTTCACTTACCTTAAATGTGGATGAGTTGTGTATGTGTGGTGGCTGCAAAATTCTGATCATATTCTTCTTCAAGTGGCTGAACAAGTGGAGTCATGGATAAAGAGATGAGATGACTTTTTATTGCTTCTACTTAAACTTGTTGAATCTGCTCCAAAATGCTGAAAATAATAGTCTTCATGTCTTCAAAACTCATTGGCATAATTCCTACTATGTGAAAAGATGTTCTGATGTCGAACATAGTAGGAAATTGTTGACTTAGTGGCCATTAATGGATGCCACTAGTCAACACAAGAACTCTCACCATTGATGACAATGAGAGTCAAGATGCCCAAACACATCTTGCTAAGTACGAATGATTTTGCTGATGTCGAGTCACCTAGAAGATCTGACGAACAAGAGACATTAATGTATTCCCATTGTTTGTCAGCATGAGAACTTGCCATTAAGGCATGCAAGCCTCAAGGTGTTTATACAAAGAACTTAGACTCAAAGGACTATGGACTCAATAATTTGCATTGAAGCATGACTTATTTGTGGAATGAAAATGACATGAAATGGAAAATGAAAATGGAAGATGGCAATGGAGAGTAGAAATGTAAATGGACAATAAGCATGTGAATGAGAAATGGCAATGGGCAATAAGCATGTGAATGAGCCTCTTGCTTTTATTTGTGGTTATGAATGGACAAAAAGAAATGGAAAGTGGATGTGAATGTAAATGGAAAACATGAAGTGAAATGAGGTGAATGGTTTATTATGAGGTATGGATGTGATGGAGACAATAGTATCTGAAAATTTTTCAAGTGTTTGGATCTGATTTTGCATCAGCATATTTCCTCTTTGTTGCTGATCATCCTTTTATGAAACAAATTGGTCTCTTAGAGAGACACCATTCTCTTGTAGTTATTTGTCTTTCCTCCTGGAACCTGCAAAAAACTAATACTTCTTCTGCAATGGAATGTAAGATTATCAAAGGAGAGAGGTGATCAATCTCTCTAGTTATGATATTTACACACAAAACTAAAAATTTGTATTAATGAAACAAGTTCTCAAAGGAAAAATCAAAAGAATTTATACCTGTTTTGGAATTAGTGCCTCAAGTTGAATGTAGTTTCTTTTCAGCAATTTATTTCATTATTTGCCATTTCAAACTCTAATGATGGATTTCTCATTGTATAGATCTTGTTGAGACCTTTCCAACGATACTTAAATCATCAAAATCTGATTTTGTATGAGAAAGTTAGGTTGATTTGAACAATGAGGTTTTTCAGCTGCGGAATTGGAGAACAGCTGCGGAATTGGACTTTAGCTGCAGAATGTCGACGGTTTCTGTAGCTAAAAATCTTGAATAAAAAGTTAGCCATTCATCTTTCATCATCAGTCCAAAATTAATCAATACCTTCAGAAAAAATGAGCAAATAACTTATTCATTTCATTGATTCAATTTTTTTTTTTCTTTTCTTGACATGGGGCGACTTAGTGCGGCGACTTAGTGATAACACACAGCTTGACTTCCCTTTGACCAAGGTCCTTTTCATCGACTTGGATCAAATGAATAGGACACCATCCATGTACTGACATTTTCCCAGCTACCCATGTGGCTCGTTTCCTCTCTTGACACCTATAACCTATACAGTAATAAAATGGCTGCGGAATTGCCAGTTAGCTGCAGAATCAGGCTGCATTCCGCAGCTAAAAGACAGCCAACCATTAGTTTTACACAGATTTGGATACATGTGTCGTGCATAGCTTTTTATCTCTTCCGCACTTTCCTATGGAGTTTCTGCAACCTTAAAAGTAAGTGATTCATCTTTAAAACATAGATTTTCATTTGAAACAAAACCAACCAAAATGATATTGATCCATTTTCTAACTGAGAATGCCAGTGTTAATAAGCTCAGAGCTTCCCATACAAACAACAGATAAAGTTCGATAAATAATCAAGGATACTAAGGTTATGCTTGATAATAACATTTCCCTTCTCCTTATAAATGCCAAGTTTGATATTAATGGTAACAAGGTGCATATTATTTGCTGGAACTGCATTGACAGCAACCTGGACCATAGTGAAATCTAGGTTTAACTCACACGAAATATACATAAACAGAATGTGAGTGAGTTTTCAAATGGCCTCTGCATCGAATGCCAAGAAGCTCCATGCCACGTTGATTGGTTGGTTGCGTATTCAATTAAGATTGTTGTTCACAGGTGTTATATCAATCAGCAGAGCCATATCCAATTAGAATTGTTATTAACAGGTGTTACGTCTATCAGCAGAGAGCCGTAACCTATTAAAATTGTTATCGATCAGGAAGTGGCAGAACAGGTATTAGATGGGTGGAAAAAGGCGGAGATTATCAGTATACCATTGATTTCAAGCCGAATTTAATCAACTGTCAGTTTATTAATTGAAATTCCGTTTTTTTTTTTTCACGCGGTAGGCAAAAATGGGCTTCAAAGAACCGAGAAATTCTCCCAGACCGCCACGAATGTATTAAAACGGTTTCTGGGTTATCTAATTGACCCTATTGGCGAAAAAACCCATGTTTTATTTTTTCCAAATTCATCTTCGTTTGGCCAAATCATGCTTTCAAAGTTTGACGTTTTTCTCTGTTTTGTGTTTTTCTGAATTGCTACATTCGACTGTGAAATTGATTTTGAAAAAAAAAAAATTAGACGCGATCCCAGCACAGACAGATGACTGATTAATACAATTATGGCATCCTCCTCAAAATTTCTCTTATTTTCATCTCTAATCTGTGCATTACTTTCTCTTAACAAGTTTGTTTCTGCTACCTGGCACTGCAGAGAACTGAACTCTTCATCTTTTCCTGTTCTTTACGTAATGCAGTTTGTGCTATTCCATTTCAGACAACTTAAACTCTGTAGAGACAAACATCGTTTGGATTTACATGTTTTTGGTTACAGGTAAATGTCGAAGCGTGTGACAAATAGACATGTATAGCTGGAGACTGCAAGTTGACGAGGACCTCAGTTTTAGAAGTAGTATTGAGCCCTTCACAATAAAGTCTACGTTTCACATGGAATTAATTCCTCCAATTCTTGAGACCAGCAAATTGCGCACCAGGAATCGTCCTTTCAAACGAATCATGGAGCTAGTATGAATCTGGACTCTCATTGGTTTTATTGCGAAAATAGTGGAGGTTGCAAGTTTGTTTCAGGCCAAAGCTTGAACATGAATGCAGATTTTCTACTGAGGCCACATCGAAAGCTAGGGTTGAAGATAGCCATAGATTGTTTTTCTTTTCTTCTCTTTTTTTTTTCTTTCTTCTCTGAAATTGTAAATTTTTATAAAAATGATTAATGATTTTCAATTTCAGACAGCAAAGACTTCAAGAAAAACATGCTGAAAACAGGACTTTGACTGAGGTTTTAAGTTGATTTTTTATCAGTCTGGGCTGGATGACTAGGATAGGATCCATGTCGGGACAATTCTGGAGATGCCCATGTGGTCAGTTTCTTCATTGGATGCCTGTAACCTGCTAAACCTTGAACTCAACTGCGGAATTCTCAACTAGCTGCGGAATCAGGCACATTCCGCAGCTAGGCTGCAAAATCTTATTAAAACAGGATACAGTGTTTTGAGGACCACTACAGACCATAACCAATCAATCTTGGATAGCTGAACCTATCAAAGCAGTTGGATTTCATCATTTTATTTATTTATTTGTTTTTGTTAATAAAATTACACATGTTGTATTTTCAAAAATTAAAAATATACATATGTATTTTATTAAACAAAACAATTTATTCAAATGATAAAAACAATTTTTTTTTTTTTATTTTTTTTTTTTTTAAATCAATTGAAATGATGAAGTTGATTTTGTTTCCTTTTTTTTTTACATAACAATTCTTTTTTTGATCCTCCAGATCACACAAAGTGCAAGAGGAGAGCATACTCATGAATTATTAAAAAAAAAATTTACATAACAATCCTTTTTCTGATCCTCCAGATCACACAAAGTGCAGGAGGAGAGCATACTCAAGAATTATTAATTTTTTTTTTAGATGTAAGAAATAAGGCTACCTAGTTACACTTCCCCGACAACGGCGCCAAAATGTTTGGTCAATTTAGTGTGTCCTAAATTGCTACATTAATTTATCAATCCGGGATTCGTAAGCTGATGAAGTGTGGCGCACTATATGTGCAAGATAACCTATTTCTTACCTTTTTTTCGTTTTTGGTTTTCTAATGTGAGATGCAAATTCTAAAATAGAAACAAGTATGGTTATGATTGTTCAAGGCAATGATATCCTTTATAATGATTTACCAACTTCAAAATTCAAAAGGAATTTGAAACATATAATGACAAAACTGAAAGGAAATGAAAATGTGCTGCTAGCCTAATAAATCAAACAGTGAACTATTGAGCATGAAAACCAAACTATCCTTCCTGTTGTCTAAACACAAAAGAAACTATGCTTAAAGAAATCTAGAATTGCAAAAAAGTAAATCTAAATCAAATTACATCAACTTATATTCTGATCCCTCACCATTAGTCCAGCTATGGCTTTCGGAGGTAACCATAAACAACTTGAGCAATCTGATATCTAATTTGCAGAAAAAAGAAACTAATATCAAACTACACACTCATACTTCAATCCTCACCGCCAGTCCAGTGTGGCGTTGATGGCAGAAAATGACATGAGCAATTTAATATATCTAATAGTAAACTAATATCAAACTACACCTCATACTTCAATCCCTCACCATCTGTCAGTTTTGTGGCTTTGAATGGCGAAAATGACATGAGCAATTTAATATATCTAACTAACGAGAAAGTAAACTAATATCAAACTACACATTCATGCTTTAATCCCTAAATCCTGCAACTCGATCAGTTTTGCATGAGGAGAATGGCAGAAATGACATAGGTGTAGGTAATTTAATATATCTATTATCTAACTTGCGAAAGTAAAGTAATATAATGGTACCCACACTCATACTTCAATCCCTCACCATCAGTCCAGTTGTGGCTTTCGGAGGTAACTGAAAATGACATGAGCAATTTAATATATCTAAATCTTACTACTGAAACAAATGTGCAAGACTGAAATAAACAAAGCAGTACTGAAATTAAACAAAAACTAAGAAAAATAAATTAGCAGCAGAACAATATTGATTCCATGTCATTAGTCAAAAGATATGCAAATGCCCGGGCTGCCATGAAAAATTATGCTAAAAGCTATGATTTCAAAAATCAATCTAAGTAAGGAAATATGACAAAACAGAATTGAAAGCAACTTATCTAGAAAACATGTAAAAACCTCCTTGGATAGCAGGGGCCCTCTGCTACCAATTTGGTGAAGTCCTTCAGCTCCTTAAAGTTGTAATCAAAATAACATCAAAGAACTGAATTTCTCTATTAAAAAGAACTCACAAATCTACATCCCATTCCATCTTGAACTTTGTTACAAAAGACTTCTCTACTACTTTTTCATTACTTCTTCATTACCTATGATAGGAGAAAGCTTCTCCTATTTATACAAAATATGAGGAGTCATCTCATTAATGGGAGTCCATGAATCTCTCCCTCCATCTCTAGAGTTACAATCAAAATAGGAAATGATAAGACACATGTCTTTCTAGAGTTTCAACACAACTTGAGGAATGAGACACATATCCTCTTAGAGTTTATATACAACAAGGAAGTGAGACACATATCCTCTTGATCCCATAATCTTCTCCAACCAAATTCGAATTTGGCTTTAGAGTGCCACATAAGGGTCTTCTAGAAGTATCCTTTTGACCTACACATGTCACAAAACTCAGAACACATATATAGATATATGAAACTATGTTAATTTTCTAGTTTCTAATCATAAATTCACTTAAAATACATAAAATAAATAACTTTGGAAAACAAGGATCCTAACCCATATATTTATGAAAATGGTTACTTGATGTAGGGTTTTAGGTCAAATGGCTATGAAATAAGAGCTAAATGGTTATGACATAATGGAAATATGTCATTCTCATTGGTTTCCTCCAGTGACAAATCTAAAACTATTTCCTTTTCCACCAACACATTGCTTTTCACAATGCCTTTGCAGGGTAAGAAATATAAGACTCCTTGTTTTTCCACCAAAGAGACATTTTCCTATAACGGCCCTGTGTTATGCTTCCCTACATTATCTATGTGAATTTCTCCAACTAACGAATTTAAATTCCATTGGATTTTTTCACTTCCAAAAACAACATAAATTGAACAAGTTTCCTCATTTACTGCATTCTTACAGTCAACCTGTGTTGCATGCATATCTACATCACTTTCATCATTTACATAAATCACTAACTCCAACCTACCGTGCACCATTTGCAAATGCAATATCTTCATGTGTAGTTACTCTAACACATTCACTTCTTTGATCTATAAAGGAATTTAAATCTCCTGTCATTTGTCGTATGAACATTCTTGAGGGACTCCTCTTTGAGATTCTTCACTACAAAGCCTGACATCCAATGGACTTCTCTCTATCCCAAAGCATCAATCACTTCATAATTGGATCCATTCACAGTGTTAATCTCTCATGCCTCCTCAATTTATCTATCCTTCTTTCTTGAAAACTCAAACATTTCACCTTCTACGTTATCACTTGTGTCTAGATTATTAACAGAACCTAAAAAGGTGAAAAGCCATCCACTTCTTGGTCTAACACTCCTTCCAATTTGGTAGGTGAATGATCCTGCCAAGAAGGCTCCTTGGCATACATTGTCGTATGATCTTCCTTGCTTACATAAAATATCAAATCTGGTATTTCCTCAACGTCTGCCAGAAGAGAATCTTCCAGTGGAACAATCCAACATCTCTGATTTCTCTCATCTAACAAATATTATGGTACCCTTTCATTGTCACTCTTGCAATAGCCTCCTTGCCACTTGGAACCTTTTACTAAGACTCCACTTAATTCCTCTAGGACATCAAAATCCCCATTAGACTCAATGAATTGTTCCTCCACATTTTATTTCTTATTTTCCTTTAATAAAGAACCCAACATCCCTTGAATCTATTTGTGTTGAAAATTAATTCTCACTGGATGATAAGATACATCCAGGGTGGCATTGTCCAAACTTTTTTCAATCCTTATAAATGGAGATGAATATTCTCCTTGTTCATTCCTTGCCTACATCCATTTCTTGTTGCCTATACATTTATTTTTCCTTCCTCCTCATATGATGTACTATTTTGAATTTTCTATTCTTTGCATATCAAAAATTATAAATCCTCTTGCACATTGTTCTCATCTCTTTCATTTGAACATAATTCCGATAATCCTTGCATTTATGAAGAAAGGATTTATTCATGTGAAACCCTGTCCAGCTGCTTCTCTTGGCTAATGCCATCACCTTCATCCCATAGAGAATCGGACAATTGAATGTTGAATTGATCAAATGCATTGCTTACTTCCTGCTGAGATTGAACAAGAGAATCAAAATCTCTCCTACCAGGGGGCATTAATCTATGCTTTGAACTTGAAGTTTGCCTCTTTTCCTTCTCTTTATCCCAAGACTCAAAAATTTATATGACCATCCTTTCTGTCTCCCTCATGAAATTTCAAAAACACTTCATCCTCATCCCTTATATGCTCCTTCGGTTTGAAATCCAAAATCATCATTTCCACTATTCTTGTTTTAAATATTTATCTATTAGTCGTATTTTGTGCTAGGTTATGAGTATATTGTTTAAATTAGTCACTTTAGAACAAAGACCAATCATAAGAATATTTTTATTTGTGTGCAATCCATGAGCGGAGGAGGTGTGAGAAAAAAGATAGTCACTTGGCTGGAGAGACCTGTCACATGCAAAATTGGTAGATCTTTAGTGTTTTTCCCAAATTCATCCTATTTGTTTTCCAGTAGCTGATTCTTCTTACCTATATTTTCAAACCCATCTCCCAAAATATATCGCCATCTAGAAGGTAATGACTCTTTGAGCCCTTTGAAAATACACCACATAGTAATCTTTGCCCAATTGTTTGAGATACTTATCAACTCACCAATGTTTGGTCCAAACAAGTTTCCTTCAAGGATCAAATTAATTTCCTTTTCTCCAATAGAGTTTAGAATCATTCGCACAGATTCTGGAGTTGTTGCTTCTGACCATACATTTAAAGGTCTCAAATTGCTTGATTTATATGTATTTGCACCATTTAAACTGAAAGCTATATTGTGCAAAGTTGTTTCAAGCTCAAAAGTATTATCCTGCCTATAGAAGCCTGAACCCCAATAATCCTTGCAGTGGCTAATTTCACCAAGTAGAATATGTGCTTCATCAACATTATCAAACCTAAAACCTCAATTTCACTTCCAAGTTTTTCTCTCTAACAATATTTGCGAGTCCTGCTTGCCGGACACCAGTTACAAACTTTCTTTGACTTGAAAATTCACAACAATTGAATTTAAATTAGCCTCAAGTGGGTTGTATTTCATTTTTAGTATATTTCTCTTGATTATTTCTTTATACAATCTCCCCACTTCTCTTATCCATGTTCTAGTGTTCCTTTGCACTTCTTGGTGCAATTGCTAGTTATAAGAATATTTAAGATTCTCGATCTATCGATCTATGATAGATATTGCAATATAAATCTGAAGGATTCATGAGATTATTTCATGTTTGATCAGAACTTTTTAATGATAAATGTTATCTTGCGGAAAAATTTCAAAATTTGAAGTCATATTAATTCAGTACATTGATGCAAATTCATATTCTGATACAATAGTGCAAATGCATGGATTTAGTTGTTGAATAATATATGATGGTTTAATAGTAGGACAGGACACTCGCACCCACCATTATAAGCTTAAGAACCGGGATTTTCATGAAAACCAGTTAAAGGAAGGAGCAGTGGGCAGGTTAACCTTAAACATATGTAAAGCCATCCTTATTTTCACTAGGCGCAGAGACGCTTCGTTACAAGGTGGACTAGCTGTCATATTCATCAGTTTTGATTTTCTTGTAATATGTCTCATTTCTACAGTGGAATAGGTTTGGCTTAATGTTCTATGCATTCTTTCTAGTTTATGTCAATGCAAGTGATCGAATCACTAAGGGCGACTAGAGATGATCGAGGGCTTAGCATGTCAAATTTGGAGAAAATTCACAAAGGTAAAGTGCCGACAACATTGACAGGGACATTAATGTGCAAAAATAATGGAGCAATAGATAATCAGTCAGATCGCAATTGTGCTATGGACCCACTCTTCTTTCTAAGCAAGACAGGGAGGATTGGCATCAAATTTTTGCGGTTGATTGATTTCCCATCAACCCATGATATATGATGGCACTAATTTGGAGGGGATGGTTTGGTAGATCAAACCCAATACAATCTACTTAGAACAAATTTTTGTGGGCAAGCTATATGGAAAAAATTTCTTGAGCAGAGATGAATTGGGTTGATCCATGATGGATTCTGAATTGGGTTCTTCAGGTTTGTTCTCATGGGCTATTCAGCATAAAGAAGATGAACACTCATGTACCTCTCCTCTACTATGGAGTCATGGATCAAGTGTTTATCCCATATATACAGACACAACATGTTCATATCCATACCCCATGTGAGCCAGGGAAAAGGAGATTTCCAAAGGCAGACAGAAGCTCATGAAAATGTTTGAAGGAATGCCTGAATCAGCTTATGAATTGTCCCTTTGTGATATGGTGGAGCAGAAGGCTACCATGTAGAAGAGATGAAATGAGGAAGTGAAAACAGAAAAATATAAAGCAGAGGAGAGGAGTTCAGGAAAGTAGGACAAGAGGAAGACAAGTGAAAGCTATATAAATGGGTCAAGTAAGAGTAAGGGAGAAAATACTAAACCGTTTCTTCTCAATATATTTATTCCCAGTAGCTTGACACATTGATTTCATTCTACCTCTAGGTCAATACCCACAATTTATTCTCAGGTGAAGAGCCATGATTCAGAGAAATAATCAGGGAATACATATCATGTTTCAAACCTGTATAAGATAAAGACGTCCTATTCTCCTACTAGTTCTTCAATTGGCTTCGCCAAGGTGTCTCCTAAACCATTTTATGCCCAGGATGGTCAGTCTTATCAGGTTCTTCCAGCTTCTACCATACATACTGGTTATAATTTTGGCCTTTTGAAATTGAGCATGAGTCGATGCTCATTCTGTTGCGGGTACACTTTCTTCTCCAAGACTATTTTCCAGGTGCTTCTTCTGTGTTTCTCTTAACACAACTTATGAATTTTCAATTTCTAACCATTGAATAGATTTTATCTTAATTATTAACTGGAAAACCCCATGGTTCAAGCTTAACTCCATGCTTAATAACCACCCATGGCTTAAGAAGTCGACACCAGTCACTTACAAATTCCGAACATCATAGTCTATCTACTTACAATTTCACTTATAATAGCCCCAGTGCCTTGAGATGCTATCTTTTACTCTTAAAATGTGGGAAAAGAAGATTATAACTTAACTGGGAGGTATCACCTTCATCAAGAACTGATTATTTTATTAAACCTATCATTAAGGAGTGGAAATATGGAACCTTAAAAAGCTTGCTTTAGATATTTCTTCCCACGTCAGTCTTGTTGTGGAGTGTGAACTTCATCCATGCTTTTTGTTGAAATTTTATCATATTTTATCTCTTTATGATCATGTTTTATCCATGTCGGTTGACATCAAAACAGTTTTTGGCATGCAAGTAAACTTTGACAAAGCAACCCCTGAGTCATCTTGAAGTCAAAGTCTTTCTGCATATACATAAAAAATGTTAGGACATGCTAGTAAAAGGTTGGAAACTACTAATTAACTATTATCTGTTTTCTTTTCGTTTCTTTTTTTTTTATCATGAGAATCGATAATCAACTACTTTCATTTTTCTTTCTATTTCTTTATTTTTCCTTTTTTTTTTACGGTATTAAATTTCTTTCTTTTTTCCTCTTTTTTTTTGATGTGGATAATTTCTTTCTTTTTCCTTTATTTTTATTTTTGGGTGTGGGAGAATTCCCTAAACTCTTTTGTCTCGAAGGCCGGTCATTTATTGAATGAACCTATACTCATCAGACTAATGCATTATGCAAGCGCTTACAGACATGCTAGGTGTGTTAACTAAGTTTCAAACCTAGGTGGGGCCTCAATATTGCTCAGCAAAAACTTTATTCCTTGGACTAATTTGGGGGAGGTCCAGGATCAACCTTTGTGGTTGCCTTATAACACCAAAAGTATATCCAGCAACCTGTAAGCCAGATATACCAGATCTTATGATTTAGCAAGAACCTTATAACACCAAAAGTATATCCAGCAACCTGTAAGCCAGATATACCAGATCTTATGATTTAGCAAGAGCAGACTCTAGGAAATGGGGAGTCTACTCCTTGAGGCGAGATCATAGTAGGCCATATAATCAATGGGGTTTGAACTGTGGTCTCATTAGTTTCACCCAGTGAGGCCGTATACTCAATGGGATTTGAACCGCGGTCTCATTAGTTTCACCCAGTGAAACTTACCCTTAAACCACATATCACTATATAATTAACTATTCTCTATTACTTGAAACATTTATAAAACTTGAAAGTCCCTGGCTGATTGGATTGCTCTAACACTGAGCTACTTGCCCTTTCATGAGGTGGGTTAACCGAGTTTCGAACCTAGGCGGGGCCTCAATATTGGTCAGCAAACACTTTCCAATGCAGGTCGTCCACTGTTTGGCCCAGCACAATAGGTTAATTAACAATTGTTTGTTACTTGAAACATTTCCGAAACTTTTAAGTCCTTGGTTGGTTGGATTACTAAAACACTAAGCCACTTTCCCCATGCAAAAAATTTCCAATGCAGGTCATCCACCGTTTGGTCTAGCACAATAGGCTAATTAACAATGTCTATTACTTGAAACATTTCCGAAACTTTTAAGTCCTTGCCTGGTTGGATTGCTCTAACACTGAGCCACTTGCCCCTTCATGAGGGATGCCCTTAAGGTTTCAACATAGATGTGTGTATTCCTATTTCCAACACCCTCGTCAAGCCACACTTTGGCTAAGGTCCCCTGCCTAACCTCAAGAAAAACTAGCTCTATCCCTCTCTTGAAAATTATACATACTAAGATTTACCCCAGATTTTCCCTTGGCCAGTGTGCTGCTGTAATACTGAGCTACATGCCCCTTCATTGTGGGCATCATTAATGGTTCGACCTAGATCTACGGATTTCTATCTCCAACAAAGAAAACATCTAATTTGGAAGTAAAGCATCAAAACTGAATGAAAGAGAATGTATAATGAACAAAGTTTTAATGCCAACATTCTATCATATTCCAAAGTTGTCATGTTTGACTTCTAAGTCATTTATATAGATTTTAATAATTTCTTTACATTTAATTGAGTATAATTGCAGCCCAATTCATTTCATATTTAATCATCCCTGAATTAGGTGTGCTTATGCTCCCAAGTCATGAATTTTGGACCTGTGTGTGGAAGTGCTCGTTGCTCTGTTTCCAAAGGTTTTGAAAGTGGTCATTTCAAAAGTCATCCCCGTTTCCAAATGTTTTCCTTACCCTATTTTAGGAAACAAAGACTTCAAAATATTGTGCTCTTTGGTTGAATCGAAAATTTTATTTGCATTATAACAATTGGGAATCCAAAAGGAAAAAGTGGTTCCATTTAAAGATATGTGCAACCTGAATTATCCAATTTCTTTTTATTACACTCCATCCATCTATTTTGTTGCAACATTCCTAGTCATTTAGTATTGAATTATAACTCTATAAAATCAAGATGGCCATCCATATTCAAAGGCGTCTTCTTTTCTTTGCATTATCTTCTAATAAGGATTTTTATTTCCAAGTAATTCTTCCACCAAAGGTAGTACATGCTGATAAAGTAATTCAACTACTAGTTATTCTCCTACATAGTACATGCTTTGATAGATTATATCAAAAGTCTTACCAATACAATAACATTGATTGTTGTATGTGGACATTTTTGTTCAGGATGGTTCATTACATAATCAAGATGAGGAGCTGGATCATACAATTGCACTTTCTTTTTCTGAAGAACTAACCAAACCAAATGGTATATGATGGCAATTTCATTTTTTTACATTTACTTTTAGTTTAATTATATCATTTAGTTCGATGCTTTTCATATATTCAACTAAACTTGTGTTGCTTACGAAAACTTTGTCATTTCCATGTTTTAGTGAAACTGTTTATGGTTTGATACTCTTATACAACCTTTATCAAGTTACA